>BRDA01002055.1:62823-74801 GCA_036984385.1 Crenuchus spilurus
ATATATATATATATATATATATATATATATATATATATATATATATATATATATATATAAAAACAAACATTTAATTACTCCTTCTTAGATTTAACTGGACTCCATGTAAGTACAGCTTCCTGAGCTATGCGCAATAAGGCAACACCTACAGATACTGTGATGAATCCACAGAGAATGCCCAAAAAGTCCAGAATATCTAATAATTCCCACTCTTTAAAAAGGATGGCAGAGGCTAGAATGACAGAGGAAGTGAATACCACATAATATATAGCCTCAAACATGTTTGAACTGAAGCTCTCTAAAGCTTTGTTTATGAAAATAAACTGGATGAGAATGCTGGTTATGAGAACTGTCAGCAGGCATAGAAAGAGGTATAGGGCTCCACTGTCCATAGTGACATCTCCGCTGAAGGCATCTTTTGCAGCTAGACTCAGGCCTTTACAACTGGGCACTGTAAAACTTCCTAGGAGGGAACAAATGCCCACATAGACCATGATGTTGGACTTTCCATAAGCTGGAGACAGCCAGCCAATCAGTATGATCAGCATCAGGACCACCAGTGAGATGTAGCTCAGGAACACTGAAACATAAAATAAACAGAGTTTTGCATGATGAAGTTAGCAGAGATCAACTGGGCAATATTCCACAAAGCAGGATTTCTAACCAGTTTAAGCCCAATGCTGAGGACTGTCCAATAGGAATACCCCACTGCTCTTGGAGAGGTTTGAGTAAGAAAAACTACTTTGTGAAATAACCTCCTGCTGTAGTAATAATAATAATAATAATAATAATAATAATATGTTAAATCAAATATTATGTAAAATAGTTAGGTAATCATAATAGGTGAACATTGAGCAAATTTCAACCCCATAACCCATGTGACATTATATAATTACTGTAGAACCTGACCATATATAACACATACCTGTATAAACATACATAACACAAAATACAATGGTAGCAATATTAGAACATGAGACTGCATAGTCATACCTGGGTCCACAAGTCGCTCCTCTAACTCAATTCTTGATGCCACACTCTCAGATTTAGGTGAATGAATGATGAGCACAACTGACCCACAACAACACAACACACAGCCAAGTTTCCCCAAGATATTCAGATGCTCCTGCAGTACCCACGAGGCCAGAACAGCTCTGAGCAAAACAACATCACAGCATCAGAAAAGAGCATGTAGTGTACACCGTCATATTTAGCCATATTCCCATACTATAGTCTAGAGGAAGCTAGAGAAAAACAGCAAATGCATTATATCTACATTATGTAAACTAAATTAACCCAAATGTTTTACAAAATAAGAAATGTAACTCACCCAAATAGGACACCTAAGGCTCCAAGAGGAGTGACCAATACAGCTGGTGCAGCACTGTGTGCCAGGAAATTCCCTATTTGGCCTACTATCACTAAAGAATAATATATAATTAATACATCGTAAATAAATATAAAATATAATATATATATATATTATATATATATATATATACACATTTTAAATTATTATTATTATTATTATTATTACATTTATGTATCACAGCTAAACTATAAATTGCTGAAGAAGTAGAGGTTGGACTTCACTCACTTGCAAGTGTACCACACCACCACACACAGTCAGACAGGTAAGTCCTACCTGTGTAAGAATAACAATAAGAGTCAGTCACACGTCCAACTAACATGCTGAAGAGAACTTTAGTATGAAGACAACCGAAACTAACTTGAGTGATGCAGAACAGGGACAGAGTAATATCAGTTAGCCTAGCTACCTGCTTTGCGAGCTCGCAGTATCCCCTTCTTCTGGAGCACAAACGTCGATCCATTGATAAAACTGGCCACGACGGCTATTACAACACCACCTACTGGTAAAGGAGCGGCGTCCATACCATCATCTGATTTAATCCTGTTTTGTATTTATAAGAGTTCCTCGCTGTCTCCTCCTCAGAAGGACTATGTACATACACTATCTGTGTCGGTATGGACTGAAGTGTCACATAAGAGTTGCTCACTAGACGCTCTTCAGATACACGCCGGAAGATGGAGTTTTAGCCGGTTTTGGCGGAGAGCTGTAGCGCCTCTCTGGTGGTGACAGTCAGTGCACAGTGACAGTCTGAAATGCTGAGGATGAAGATTCAACACATTCTAGTTTTCTGAATGAATACATTACAGACTGAGGATATATGGAAGCCTATTTCCGCCACTGGAAAAAAAAGTCACACAGAAAGGCAAAGTAATGACATACAAAGTCATAATAATGACATAAAATCATAATTATGAGACCCAAAGTAACAGTAATGAGATACAAAGTCTTAATTATGAGATGCACTGTCAAAAATTAGATAAAGTAATACTAAGATACGAAATCATAATTGAGATACAAAGCGTTAATGAGATAAACAGTCATATAATGAGATAAAGTTTTAATTGAGATACAACGTCTTAATTATGAGATAGAAAGTAATAGTTATGAGATACAAAGTCTTAATTAAGAGATACGACGTAGTTATGAAATACAGTCTTAATTGTGTGATACACAGTCTTTGATATAAGATACAGTCATAACGAATGAGCTACACCGTCTTAATTATGAGATACACAGTCATATAATGAGATAAAGTCATAATTAATTATATACAAAGTCTTTTTATAATTACTTTATCTCGTGATTTTGTATTTTATTGTTATGACTTTATCTCAGTATAAAGACTTACTGTATTACCTGTTTAACAATGGCGGTATGGATTTCTATAAGAGTCAGAAACACCGTGTTTATATGCATCATGTTTTCCTATTAAATAATGCTAAATAATGTTATTTCTCAAACTCCTCAACAAAACGTGTCCATCTTCCTAAACTCGCATCGATTGATAGAACTATAGTAGAATCCAAGTTACTGACCTGAATTAAGCTGTATAATGTAATTTAAGCAGTAGTTTAGACCTAAAAACTGTATAAATAAAGTTGTGAATAATGACATGGCACAAATGCCTTAAATAGCTTGCGTTTAAGCTCATCCAGTAGGTGGCGATGTGTGCATAAATAAAATTAAAACTTGGTGCATTAATTTTACAGATTAATAGCGCACTCATTCTGTGTCAGTATATATCACGGACTGAATTATTTGATGTTTAAAATATATATTTGTATTACAGTTATTCAAGATTTAATATTTAATATTTAATATTAAATGAATGGTAGTCAGCAGTTCTCTGCGTTTGTGTGAGATATATCTGTTTGACCCGCCTTCCTGTAGCTCCGCCCCATTTCTATTTTATTTCTGATTGGCTGCGAGTGATGTCAGTTATCACACAACATGGCCGACATTAAATTGCAGCAGAGCTTGTGAGGGGACCCGAAGAAACAGGGATACAATAAGAAAACCACAGAGGTAAAACACATTAGTTATACTTTAGCACATGTTGTAAAGACAACGACAACACTGTTATTGAAAAAAGCGGAATGTAAATAGGAAGGAAAGGGCAGCTCACTGTCAGTGTTTGTAAATGTCCTCTTCACAGCTGGGTTAGGCAGACAGATAGCAGGCAGCTAACAGACACACTGCTGCTCCCACCACATCAACAAACACCGAGTACAGACACTAAAGTCACTCCTCTTATCATTAGCACTGCTTTTTAAAATGTATTTATTCTTTTGTGGAATTTTTAAAAGGTTATGTTAAGCTGTCGTCAAGCAATTGTGTCCAGGCCAACACCCAGTTTATTTTAATAAATTATTTCTTAGCCATAGTAACACTGGTATTATTATGAACTGTGATGAGTGGCAATTTCACTCATCTTAGCTTTATTACTCTTCGTGTATTTTGAAATGGGCTCTGCTTGTTTTTTTTCCCCACAAAGCACAATTATTTTAAGGGGAACATTTGAGTATTTGTAAGAGTCCTAGCTTAGAAAGCACATTTTAACTCACAATAGGAAGAGACGTGTTGTCAGTGTGGTGAAGTAGGTACATTGTAGGTACATTTACTACAAGAGACTATTACTACTTATTGAGGTGTTACAAGCCTGGTAGTGCCCATTTGTGTTAGCAAGTGAATGCAGACTTTGGGCTCTAAAACACATTTAATGGGGAACATTTGATTACTGAATTTATTTTAAAGAGTCACAGCTCTATAGAAAAGAGAAGGGCTCCTAAAGTGTTCACTTAGCACAACAGACACTGTATGTGAGGATGCTGCTGACTGAGGTGTTACAGGCTTGGTAGTGCCCATTGGTAATGAACTATGTTAGCAGGTGAATGCAGACTTTGACCTAAATGTGTATTTAAATCTAGGGAAGGCTGCATTTGCAGCCCGGCAGAAAGAGGAAAGGATGCCGTCTCCTTCTTTTTCCCTGGATGCCCAGCTGCGTTTCCATGACAAATGGCTCAAGATAGATTTGCAGGTAAACATTTGCACTTCTGCTGCTGTTACATTTTATACGTTCTTTAAGCTACTGCCTTTCTGTGAAACCATACAGGGCACATTTGTGAGGAGCTGTAGGTATCTCACCAACAGTTAGCAACATTTGAGTTAACACATTCAGTTGTTTAGCACTTTAAAACAGGCAGTTGTTGCTTAACACTGGCATGGATAATGTTTGTGGCTCAGTAATACGGCTGATATCAAAATTTGTCCGAATAAGACATTTAGATATATTCCTTTGGTGGCTCTTGGGTGATTTTATTTCGGGAAAGTAAAGATGTATTAGTTCTTTGATATAAATAGCTGTGAACTTTTTATTTTCTACCAAATACTCCCCGTTACTCTAACTCTCTACTCTGTTAACTGGTATTAACTAACTGATGAAACTTTGATTTTTAATATCATGAACTTAATCTATTGGTAGGTTTAATTCATTTTATTGTAATTGTTTTCTTTAGATCTTTTCCAGCAAATTGTCAGTTTTGAAGAAACATTTGGTAGAAAAGTTATTCAATGGAGAAGCTTTAATATTAGATTGTCAAAGTTGCATCAAATGTTATTTGTGTGTAGGGATAAATGGATATCTTGTCATTACAATGCTTTTTTTGAGCATATCACTGATATTGCTTAAAGTGCACTTTTCATTAAAATAAATTTAGCCAAGGCTACCAAGTGCTGTGGCTGTCTAAGGTTTCATCCTGTTTTCAGAACCAATATTCAGTTCACAAAGATGCCACCAGTTCAAGGGATCATAATTGGAACTGCTGAATTGGATGTTGTGTGGTGCAATTTTCTATTCATGTACTTATAAAATTGATAGGTTTATAAATGAAAATGTCACATCATTTTCAGGCAGCTGACATTAAGGCATGCTGATATGGCTCTTGAGTAATTCTCCAAGCACAGAATAGTGTTCTGTTGCTGTGTTAAACTGATCTAGTGACAGTAATGTTGTTGTAATGTTCTTCGTGTGCTTTGTGTCCCAGGGTGGCATCTGTATAATGTATTTAGAATACTTTTAAAAGGGCACATGGAGAACAACTGTGCTGTATCATTTATATTCTTTTTGTAATACATCTGTACAGTGAATTTGTTAACTAGCGTTTGCATATTAACATGATTAATACAAATCAATATGAATTGACTAGAAACATGAAAGGCCAGAGTATTTTTAAATTTAAACCAGCTTGCTTTATACACAGTCGTATCAGAATATTTTGACTACCCTGGTTTGGAATGAACTCGGGTGACATGGTGATACCTGACACTTTAGTCATTGCTCCTCCATTCATTATAGAGGTTAACTGGTCCACTGTAGCATGTTGATTGCTCTGTACCACTTGTCTCAGTGGTTTGTGGGGCATCACTGTTATGCCATTGAGAGATTCACAATGCTGGCCCATTCTCAGTGCACCTTCATTACAGCAGCTGTAGAACATCCTACAAAGTTAGTCGTTTACGACAGCTACCATCTTTCACCTGGTACCCTATTGTTTTTGCCTGTTGAACGTCAGTCAAATCATGTCCTTTGCCCATGACCATTGTTCTGCACGCTGCTACAACTGACTGGTGTGCTTGCTTATTTATACATACAACAAACCCTGTCGAGTGGCATCCGTGATGTCCTGGGCCAAGTTAATTCCAAACCAGGTGTTGTCATTATATTCTGATATGACTGTGTACAGTATTATCACTTCAGGGAAATCTGAACTATAACTGAAGGATTCAACGATGTTGACCTTTAAATCCCGACTGCCAGATTCTCGTACAACGGGAGCTGCGCAGTGCCTCGGCTACCATGTCTGACCTGCTTCCTTTACATTACTTACTATTACAGTCTGTAAAGCAGTATTATAACACCAGCAACACCTTAGCAACCACCCAGGAAAACCTTAGCAACCACCTGAAAAATCATAGCAACCACCTAGCAACACAATAGCAGCAACATGAAATACCATAGCAGCCACCTAGCAATACCTTAGAAATGACCATGGATACCATAGCAACACCTTAGCCACCACGTCGGATAGCGTTCGATGTGACCCTTTTTATCTGCGCAGCATCTTGAGTTTCTGTTAGGAAATTCACTTTTCTAGTTTATAGTGTTCTCTTTATTTCTGTGACTGCATTCAAAATTCTAAATGTAAACGAACTGAATACAAATGCTTATTTTTTGTGTTCTTGCAATTACTTGTATTCAATTACATTCCAACCCTGTTCATGAATATGGAGTAGTAGTATTGAAATGCTTTAGAAATTATGTCCTTAGAAGTGGCCTCATATGAGTGACAGTTCTGGATGTAGTGAGGATTCCTGGTAGTGATCTAGTGCTGAACATAATACTACTCCATGTTTGGATCTGTGTTGACTTACATTTAACAAAATATTGCGTAAGGACTCCCATTCAGTTACTGCCATAGTTGACATCCAACCAGTGATTGTGACATCTGACTGAGGTCTTCAAAATGCAGGTGTTCACAGAATGGCCGAAATCCTACTCTGACTAGTTTTACGAGAAGAACAGGTATGGGACATTGCCACTGGACACTTGAGTTCTGGCTTTAGGTTATTAGCTAATTGAAGAAACCTGTCCTATGTTTGGAGTTGGGGAGAGAACAGGGGTGCACGGTGATGTCATTTTCTGTTTACTCTGTTGACATTTGAAATTAGAATCTTAAACAGCATGTGTTTATTGGACTGTTTCTTAATGCTTCAATAGGGATATGTTCACAGTTTTACTGCAGTTAGCCTCAGCAGTCAGTATTATGTTATAATGCTATTTCTTGTTAACTGGCAGTGTTTTGGAGGCTCTGTTTATCATATTTAGACTCCATGCTTGATGGTGATTTATTGAAGAGTATACCTGAAGAGTATTCTTAAAAACTCTGATTAAAAAAACTTGTGTATTAAATCTGTGGAGATAGAAAATCATTGTGATTGGTTTGATGGTGGGGTGTATTGTAGAGAACTCAGTTTCTTTATAGTGGAGGTGAAATTAATACAGTCATTGACTGTACTGTCAACAAAACAAATATAGTAAATTTGTTTAATTCCCAAAATGACCAGTGAGCCATATCAGTAGAATATTAAAGCTGAGGGTAGAGGAATTAACCTAAAATCAAAGTTCACTTGGAGCAGTTTGAATAGTTAGTCCAAACTCTGTAGTTTGATTTATTTTTTTAAGACCGAAATAATAAACTCAAATCTAATTGTTGTGTGTGTGTGTGTGTGCGCGCTATTAATTGTGGCCTTATCTGCATCTTCTGCCTGGTGTGGACAGCATAAGTGAAACTAAGTGGGTGATAATGAAAACACAGTTATTTTTACACTAGGCAGAACTGAACTGCATCAGGGGGCTTGTATGGATTTCTGTCTGAATGTTCTAATTTAGAATAAAGTCATACATTTTAATGATGTGTGGGCTTAATGTAACGTTGGCCATGGCTAAAAAGTACATCTAGTACAGTAAATGCCTACGTGTGCTTTCATTGGGTCATGTTGCCTTTTTTGGCATTATTTTCAATAATATTAATACAATGGTATATCTGTTATAGTGATGCAGCTGGTTCAGTGTACAGGCTGTGTGTTGGAATCACAACTAGGGACTGACTGATGTACTTAGAAATGTGGTATATCCTGAATTTAAGAACCTAAAAATTCCTAAAACCTAAAAAAAAAAAAAAGAAAAAAAGTTAAATAAAAAAATTAAATGTATTTATATATTTTAATGGCATACTCTAAAAGTTTATGTACTTTTCCAGAAGGATTGTTTATTTATCTGGGTAGCTAATGCTAATATTGTTATTGTGTATGCTTACAGTGTGTTACTGTGTATTTGATCGTACAAAGAAATGTGTTAACGTGGTTCAAGCTAACCAAAACTGCCTCCATAAATCTTAGAGATTGTAACCTGAATATATTATGTTTTGAAGTTCTTTTATTTGAACTTGATGACACCTTATGGAGTGCTAAGTTTTAGGCTACTAAGGTACTAAGTTTTTACAGTCTGCAAATATTTTCAAAATTTCAGTGCTGTCACTGCAGTTTTTTTTTGTTCTTTTAGTTGCCAGGGCAATAGTGGTGTACAGTATTAGAACATGTTTATTATTGGACTGATGATGCATCTTTATTAATGTTTATATGGAGCCACTGCCTAGATGCTCACAGTGACTGGTGTGTCTTGGGACTGGATCTCTTTTTGACTCCAGTGTTTACAAATCAGTGTTTACAAGTCTTCATAGGTGACATCACACTGTCCTTTTTGGTTCATGTGCGCCGTGGATAGGCCTGCCCACTGCTTCGGGCACATGTTCACAGCCGTGTGTGTGTGTGTGTGTGTGTGTGTGTGTGTGTTTTTCACACCACGGATTGGTTAAATGTGGAGGTCAAATTCTGTTGTGTGCAATCAAATTGGCAAAAGTTGAATCTAATCTAATATACACTACCACTCAAATGTATGGGGTAACCCATTAAATTGAGCGTTACTGCAAGTTGTTGACTGTGATCTTATAGGCTTTAGTACGACTGTTTAATTTCCACCAGATGCTTAGCGTATTTTGTTGAAGGCACGGGTTAATATCAGCTATTCTGGAACTATCCATAATATCTCTACATCCTAATGTAAAATATGTACTAAACTTCTGACAGAGCATGAACAGCTGTACTGAAGCCTTATCTCACCGTCAACAACTTGTGAGGGACCAAATCTCAACTAAAAAGCATTGACACTGTCCTACCTCACTCGTCTAGCATAGAAGATTGAGTATCTAGAGGAGCAGCAGCATTTGTGAATCAATATTATCTCAAAACAGCTAAAAAAGAGCACTTTTTCTTAAATTAATCTGTGCCATCATGGAAAGTGAACCCAAACTTTTGAATTATAGTTTATACTCCGAAGACAGGCTGTCAGAAAGGCAAGAAAAGCTTTAGCTGAATCTTTGTATGCTAATGTTTTATTTTTTGCTCACTGATGAAGGCATCGGTACTTTTCAGTAAGTCATAAATGATACAAAAATTCATGACGTTTGTAATTTTGTAACACAGAAGATCTCTGATGTATTTGTGTTTTCTTCCAGCGTGCATTCTCTTCAGAGGGACTGAGTGAGATGTGGAATGAAATGGTAAAGGATGAAGAGATTGTCTTTGATAGAGAAGAATCTGCCTATCCAGGTGAAAAGCACAGTCTACATTCAGCCTGATTGTGTTCTTATGCTTGTTAATTATCAGAGATTTGGTTGCATTTTTCCTCTTTTTGGCTTTTATCACTTTCTCTTCCGTTCTCAGAGGACTCTGCAGATTGTGCTGGTGCTCAAAAGAAAGATGAGTCCAATGACAAAGAGAAGAAAGAAGAGGAGGAGGCGTCTTTGTCATCTGTCCATCATTCAATCATCGAGACTTGGGATTGGGGGAGGCAGCCAGGTGGGCAGAGATGCTAAATAATCCCACTCTTTAGTCACAGATGAGGTATTGGCTTGTAGAGTGCGGAACCTAACATGCTGATTGCAGCTTCCAGCTACATTCTGCAAGGTCATCCCACTCATTTCTCATCAGGCTTCACTCTGTGGAAAATTTAAAAGGTACATTGTACATTTCTTTGTTGGTTGGTTTGACACTATCATCTAATCCATGCCTGAGCTTGTGGAGTTGTTCCATTGTAACTCAAAATAAATTCTGGTGCAAGATGCCATCGCAAGCTTCAGTTTGAGACTAGTGGTATTCTGTGCTGCCTATGAAGGTTGCTTGTTCTCAGACCTGCTCAGGCATACATTTTCTGGCAGATTGCTGCTTTGCAGCTTAATGCTGGACTATAATAATAAAATTCTGGCCTGTGTTTCCCAGAAGCATCAATCGTTGTTAAATTACGGTATATTACAAGCATCATCATAAGAACTTTCCAAAAGAAGATGATCTTAATGCTACATATCTTTTAGGAAATCTGGGCTCACTGCAATAAAATTCCAATATTTCATTTTGCAAATACATCGCCACATCAGGTGATATTCAAGCTAGGTGAAGAAAGGTGTTTATAAAGTGAGCCCACACACTGGTTTTCTAGTCTAAACTAGTGTTATACAATTATTACGTAGTTTGTTTTGACTGGATTACTCTGTTTTGTTCTGCTCTTTGTAAAAGTGGAATTACAACACAAGATACCACACATTAACCCGTGAATGTCCAGAAAAGTAAGTGTATGTATTTAGATATTTTTTAAAAATTATTATGGATCCAGGTAGGGCTGGGTGATATGGCTAAAAACTGTATCACGATATAAGTACTTCATATCGGTCGACATTGATAATTATTGAATTTTTTTTTTACCTATTTAAAATAAGGACTATGAGAAAAATATGCTACATTTAAACATTTTATTTCAAATTTAACCTTCCTCAGAAATGACAACACAACCATGAAAAACACTCAAATAAAAAAATATCCTTGCCCTTATATATTTATTAGTGCTAGGAGTTGCTGTAGTGCTAGGAAGTTTACAAGGAAGTTAATCGCCTACTAATTACAATTATAATAAAAATTATTATTATTATTATTATTTATTATTATTATTATTACAATGATAATCAGCATTATTATTATTATTAGTAGTAGTAATAGTTTTTGTTGTTGTTATTATTAGTACTATAGCATCTCAAATAAACATTGGATAATAAATAGGAACCAACATGGATAATTATCATCAAAATGACAATGCTACTCACTAACAGCAGAGTGCAAACGATGGCCAAAACACTGCAGCCGTGTCCAGTCATTTAGTGACGTCGCCTTCACTATATTGGCCACACTGTCTGTAGTGATGCACACCATTTTGTGCTCAATTAGAGCCGGCTAAGGTGGTAAAACAAGTTAGTCGTATTGCCGGTCTTGGTGGGGAGAACAATCCTGCACAATTTGCAGACAACGTTGGTCTGAGTACGGTCCGACTGAAAAAATCCGAAAAACTGCCATACTAGTGAGCTGACCTTTCCTTTTTTATTCACAATTTCTTTGCTCGCTGCCGCGCTGCTCATTGCACTTATATTCCACTCACCATGCGTCTCACACGATGCCGGTTCAAGTTACACAAACAAGAGGCATGAGATAACGAGGTGGCACAACCAAGCTTGATAGTGCTCCGTGATTGGCTATTAGTGTGTCATTCCATACGTTGCTAGGCACCAGAGGACCGACCAACCAATCTTGCTTCACAAGCGGGTGCATTTAAAGCGGAATCTTTGCTCTGGTTTATTCCAATAAAAAAAATATATATCGACCATTCTATCGAGCGCATTTTCTATTGATATTGATTACGTGTCTATTGCGATACATATCGTTATCGTTTTATCGCCCAGCACTACGCTATGGTATCTGAGGTAGTTACTAAGGTGTTGCTATGGTATCCAAGGTGGTTGCTAAGGTGTTGCTATGGTATCCAAGGTGGATGCTAAGGTGTTGCTATGGTATCCATGGTGGTTGCTAAGCTGTTGCTATGGTATCTGAGGTGGTTGCTAAGCTGTTGCTATGGTATACGTGGTGGTTGCTAAGGTGTTGCTATCGT
>BRDA01002055.1:83434-102620 GCA_036984385.1 Crenuchus spilurus
TGAGGTAGCAGTGAGTTGAGACAAGTGTTTGTACTGGTGCATTATATGATACGGTATCATTGTTAGCATATTATCTCGAGGCTAGTCTATGAATGCAGGGCTAAAATATTAGCTTGTAGCTAGTGACTTAGATCTAGGGGCCAGTCACAGTCTTTGTTTCTGAATGGATTAGGCAAACCATACTGTGCCTTTCTGCAGTCTCAAATATTGCATTACTGATTAATGCTCCAATATGTTTCAGTGGACTCCTTAACACCTCTAATTGCTACACCAATGGAGAATGTTTCAGCCAGAGCACATTTGCTGAGATGATGAAACAGGCTGGCAATTATGTGCTGCTGTACAGAGTGGAAAATTTTGAGTACCAAGACATGGGATGTTCTGAACTTTTGGGTCATAACTGATAACTAACGTCTTGTTGTTACCAATACTGATATAAGTAACTGATAACGGACACTTCATTAGGTACAAATACCTTCTGTTTACACTCACAGTTAAGGTAGGTATATACTCCCAAACTAAAATGTCTAACATTAAATGATTCATAATGTTTTTTTGAACCATATGAATCAGTAAATGGCAAATAATTCCTAGGTTACATAATTTGCATAAATTATGCAAATTAGCATCCAATATGGCCACCGAGAGGCAGAAAGTTATGTATTTTCTAAACGGTATATCTCAAAAACCACTAAAGATTTTGACTTTATTTTTTGGACTTTTATTTATAACCAATAAACTCATGTCCTGATGTAAGGAAATTAAATACAGATGAAACACATTGAAGATAAAGACAAGTTTCCATTTTTGTCATTTTTCCGCACCTAATTAAATATTCAAGCCTGCTAATCTAGTACTTACAAAGGTTTGATAAAAAAATGCTGAGATCATCCCATGAAGAAATATATAAAGTATCAGTACTCCAAAAATCAAAGAGAAATCTTAAAAAATACCAGAGATATCATGCTTGAAAGATTGCATGGAAGTCAATTGAATTTTTGGGAGTATATACCTACCTTAATTCTATTAGTTCCGCTGACCATGTAGGTGCACTTTGTAGTTTTACAATTACACACTGTAGTCCATCAGTTTCTCTGAATACTTACGTAGCCTCTTTTCACTCTGTTCTTCAGTGATCATGACCTCCACAGTATCACCACTGATTGGTACTATTTGGATAGTGGATCATTCTCAGCACTGCACTGGCACGTTTTGACTTAGTGTGTGTAGTGCTGATATGAGTGGATCAGACACAGCGGAGCTGCTGATGTTTTTAAATACCTCACTGTCATTGTTGGAGTTAAAATGGTGAACCAAACGTGTCCTGGGGGCAATATCCTGTGACCGCCAGTAAAGGACTAGAGTATGAATAAATAAATTGTGCAGCAACAGATGAGCTACTGACTTTACATCTACATGGTGGACCAACAATGTAGGTGTATCTAATGGAGTGGACAGTGACCTAACATTCTGTTTAAAATCTCCAGCAGCTCTGTTGTGTCTGATCCACTCGTACCACCACGTCAGTGCTAAGAATGATCCACCACCCAAATATTACCTGCTCTGTGGTGGTCCTGACAATTGAAGAACAGTGTGAAAGAAGGCGAACGAAGTATACAGAGAAACTGATGGACTACAGTCTGTAACTGTAGAACTAAGAAAAGTTCATCTGTTTGTTCTGTGGAGCTGATAAAATGTATGAGTGTAGATACAAGGTATGTATACTTAATGAAGTGGCCAGTGAGTGTAAGTATAAAACTCTAGACTATTGTTTTTACATAGCCATGACATGGCTAAATCAACATTTTTTTTCAGCTAATGAATAGTTTATTTAAATTTCGTTGACCAAATCATGATAAGAAATTCAGAACCTGCATTGTGTTCTATTGTTGAAGGTGATGATGCAGACCTGTGCAGTGAGCTGCTGCAGGAGTCTCTGGATGCTCTGCGTGCTCTCCCAGAGGCCACTCTGTTTGATGAGGGCACTGTGTCATCTGTCTGGCTTGAGGTTGTTGAGAGAGCCACTAAATTCCTCAGGTGAGTTGCATCATTATGTGATGATAAAAAATGAAATGTAGTAAAACTAACAGGAAACATATCTATGAATTAGTTTGGCTTTTTTTTTTGGAAATCATTGGCTTTTTAGATTATTTTTTTAAATAATTCTCACCAGTGAATTTCTATATTAAAAGTTTTTTCTTTCTTTCTGATGTTAACCTGACCTATTAATCTGTTAAATAATGCCCTGTGTTTGGAGCAGTGATGTACATGGAGGTGGAAGTGGCAAAGCCCCAAGCAGCATTCCTCTTCAGGACCAGCACCTGGCCCTTGCGATTCTACTGGAGCTGGCTGTTCAAAGAGGCACACTCAGGTAAACACTCAGACAGGGATGTAATATAATGGCAGCTGATACATTATTTGCTGATAAATGGAAAAAAGTAAATTATTATTATTGACCCTGTTTTTAAAATTACGGCTGATACCAATAGTGTGTCCTAGTTTTAGCTTGTGTAGTGGGAATTTTCCTTCTTCTAAGGTCATCCTATGCTTGCCATTCTGTGACTCCACTGATGACCATAATGCGGTGTGAATTTTACTTCCACTGAAATACTTTAATGTTTAAATGATCAGTATGATGTTATCAGCCAAAATCATTTGTTATAAGTTACCGTTTCAGGAACTCTACACTCAAATATTCACCCTCACATTTTCAGAGTTTACTTGCAATACATAATACAGACTGTTTGCGTGGACAGTTAAAAGTGACTGAAGTAAGGAATAGTTAAAATACAAAGCTGATAAATGTCGATTTACTCTGAAATGCTCCCATCTTCATGTCTTGTAGTCAGCTTCTGTCAGCTGTGCTTCTGCTCTTGAGGTTGTGGGACAGTGGCACCAGAGAGATGGATAACGAGCGCTCCAGCCAAGGCACCAGTGCCCCCTTACTGCCACTTTTACAGCGCTTCCAAAGCATTCATAGCAGCAAAGAAGAGCCTCTCCCAGAGGAAGAGGTTGAGGTGAGGAGTGCTCCATTTCTCATCCAACATTACCTGCTAAGCATGGACTTGGCCTTTAACACACTAATTTGTTCACTCATATGACTTCCTCATTGCTTAGCATACAAGCAGCTTTTGTCAAAAGATTCTCAAAAATTTCATGCACCCATGGTGTGTGCTTGCTATTTTTAAAAATCTTTAAAATTGCTGCTAGAATGGCAGTTATATGAAAATAAGCATGCCACTGTCCCTTCCTTCAGATTCTCTCTGCCTCACTGAGCCCAAATGAGAGTTTCCTGCGTTATCTGACCCTGCCCCAAGACAACGACCTTGCCATTGACCTACGACAGACTGCTGTGGTCATCATGGCCCACCTGGACAGACTAGCAGTCCCTTGTAGCCCTCCACAGTGCAGCTCGCCTACATCCAGCAAGGTACTGCACTTTTCATGTCGCAGAGGCTGTTTGTAATGTTTTTTTTAATTTGATCACGATGCTTAGTAATGCATCAGTGTAGATTAATTACAGTAAGCTGCCCACCATGTGACACTGCCATTTTTAATATTATCTTAATATAGTTTAGCCACACTAGTGATTTTTTTAGCATATGTAACTTACATTCTCTTGCATGACTAATTGTATTCTCTCTCTGTCTGCCTTGTTGGAGGACCATGGCCCTGTGCAGGTAATTGGGCTTGTTAATATATTTGCCTACACTGTTTTCTGATTGTGTTTGTACCCTTTTATTGTAATGTACTTGTCTGTCTATACTATAAACCATCCACTTTTTCATAAATATCCTAAGGATCCATGACTTACTAATGTTTTGAGTGTGGTTCATTTGGATAGTAGTGGAAATTTTATTTAAAAGTTATTCATGTTGGGGGGAATTATTCTATTTTTATATTCTTTTTATGACCCTCACAAGGAGGCTAGTAATACTTCAAAGGTGGTTCAAGTTGCCTTTGGAAAATAGTGGTCTGTGGTGAACTGTAAATGTGTAATGCATATATGCTCCCATGTATGTAAATCTTGTAAAATCCCAAATCTTAACTTCTGTCTTTTTTAGGGTACATTGCAGGAGGTGATTGGCTGGGGTCTGCTTGGATGGAAGGTGTATGCTAACGTGAATGGACCAATCCAGTGCAAGGCACTCTCAAGCTTGGGTGTAACCCAAATTGTGTGCTCAGAAAAGGGTTTTCTCATCTTGTCCATCACTGGTGCTGTCTATACTCAGAATTACAAAAGCACCACACTAGTAAGTACCCCGCTCCAATGTTTTATTGGTCTGGATTTACATTTGTGAGCATTTTTGATTACTTAAGCATTTTTGATTACATTTACATTAGACTATAATTTAACATCTATAATTAAAACTCCTTAGGTAAACAATTAAATGACCTTATAAATACAGCTACATATAGTTAAACAATGGTAACAGCAATGTAGTTGTTTTAACTTCACAATAATGTACAAAATAGAGCACAAATCTCATTGGCTGCATTAACACACACAGGGAGGGTATAATTTCCCTTAGAAAGTCCAGTGCATACACCAAAGCAAGTAGACACCTATCTTAAACCTTAGAGAAACCATGCCAAACTTTTTCCTTCTTGCCCGTGCACATAATGCTTCCCCCTAGAAACTGTGGCAGATATATATAGTTCCACCTCAGTTCTTACTCTTCAGGGTAGGAACCAAAATTGAATTATATTAAATTAAATAGAACTGCTCAGGTAGGCAGTTACACAGTGCCACATCAAAAAATTAGAATATTGTTGAAAAACGTTAATTGTTGTTCATAATTTAATTAAGAAAGGTAAACTGTCATTTTATATTCATTACACATGGTGACATTTCAAACCTTTCTTGGTTTAATGTTGATTCAGTTTGAATAGTAATTGACCCAAAATGAAATAATCTAAATTTGAGATTCTGGATTCTGATTTTCATGAGCTATAAGTCATACTAATCAACAGTAAAATAAAAAGTCACTTTCCATGTAATAAATATAAAATTATATATTTTTAATAAAATTACTTTTTCACAATATTAAAATTTTGACTGTGTATCCCACACAACATTTATGTCTTGCATGATTAAATCCATATTATAGAACTGGTAACATAACCAGTTGTCTCTCTCTCAGTCCCCTATGCTGGTCCATGGGCTATCATCCAGGAAGATAGTGAAACTGGCAGCTCACTCAGAAGGGCAGCACTACCTGGCGCTCTCAGCAAATGGAGAGGTTTTCTCCTGGGGGTGTGGGGATGGAGGTCGCCTGGGACATGGAGACACCACGTAAGATTAACTTCATCCTGTGGTATTCTGATTTTAAGAATAATCTTTAGTAGAGAAGATCCAAGTTGCTTTTAAGAAATTTATACAGCAAGAGAACAGTAACTCAGGTTTTGTGAAGTCGCACTGCAAATATTTTATAGCACCTGCATTAATGATGCAACTGCATTAAGATTTATGGTCCCAGCCCCATTGTTGTTAAATATCTATTTGCTTTAAAGCCAAAGACATTTGTTCGATGTCCTACTGTAATGAAGCTTTTAGCATACGTTATTAAATTTCCTACCATGGCAGACTTGGCATGAATATAAATTTACTGGGGTATTGTTGGCTTACACAGATTATAAGCTCTAATGGTTTTTCTTGCACTGCTTTAAAGTGAGCATGGTCTAACAGTGTTCACTGCTTATGTATTAGGGTTACTACACTGCATATACTGTTCATGTAAACACTGAAATAATTTAAATGTGACTTCCTCTTGCTGTGAAGGTACTTGGAAGAGCCTACCATGATTGCTGCATTCTCTGGGAAACAGGCTGGAAAGCATGTGATACACATAGCCTGTGGCAGCACCTACAGTTCAGCCATCACAGCAGATGGAGAACTGTACACGTGGGGCAGAGGCAACTATGGTCGGCTAGGCCATGGTAATGTCTTCTCATGCTATGCTATAGGTTATGTTATCCAAGATTTTTAATACCATGTTTTCTCCGATTTGTCTTGGCTTATGTGGTAACTGGACCTTCATGCTACTTTCTTGCAGGCTCTAGTGAGGACCAGACCACCCCCATGCTTGTGACAGCGTTGAAGGGTCTGAAAGTGATAGATGTGGCATGTGGCAGTGGTGATGCACAGACGTTAGCAGTCACAGAGAATGGTATGGGCAGATTTTTCTTAATTGACTTGCCTCAGGATCTCTTGACATTGTTGGATTATTAGAATACAATGATTCATTAAAGGCTCATTTTCATGTGCTTATTATAATCATAATGTTCATGTATACATACATATAATGTAAAATATGAATTACCAATAATCTCTGTTTCTCTAGGCCAAGTGTGGTCATGGGGGGACGGTGACTATGGGAAACTGGGCCGTGGGGGTAGTGATGGCTGTAAGAGTCCAAAGCTTGTGGAGAAACTGCAGGATTTGGACATTGTGAAGGTGTGCTGTGGTAGCCAGTTCTCAGTATCTCTCACTAAAGATGGCCAGGTGTATACCTGGGGCAAAGGTGACAATCAGCGCCTCGGACATGGCACGGATGAGCATGTCCGCTACCCCAAACTGCTGGACAGTCTGCAAGGTCAGGTTTTACCTCATTTTTGTTTCAGAGTAGGAGTAAAATGTTCTTTTATTTATGTTCATGTTCTTCCTTACCCCAGGGAAAAAAGTGGTGGATATAGCAGTGGGCTCCACACACTGCCTGGCCCTCACAGAAGATGGAGAAGTGCACAGCTGGGGAAGCAATGATAAACTACAGCACTTTGACACTCTCTTCTCCAACAAGAAGCAGCCCAAAGCTCTGCCAGGCCTCAATTCCAAACACATAGTGGGCATCTCTTGTGGCCCAGGCCAGGTACTGCCTTCTTGTCTGTGGGCTTTAACCTTATAATCTCATGATGTTGAGTGTATTAACTGAGCATTATTATAAAAGTCTGGTCTTTTTATAAGCTACCATATTATAAGCTATCAATTGCACTAAAGCACAGTCTATCTCCGTAGTCTTAAGGAGCAGTCATTTACATACATTTTCTAATGTGTGCGTATGAAACAGCTGCGTAATGAAGGGAATCTTATTACAGGGAATATCAGAGATTTGCTGATCAAACTACTGTTTGTGTGTGAGATAACGTCTTCACATATGTTTGCTCAGTAGTTCACTTTGCTCTCTTTCAGAGTTTTGCTTGGTCATCTTGCTCTGAGTGGTCAGTGGGGCTGCGTGTTCCCTTTGTGGTGGATGTGTGCCCCATGACATTTGAGCAGCTAGATCTACTATTGCGGCAGGTCAGTGAGGGCATGGACGGCAGCTCAGACTGGCCACCACCTCAGGAGAAAGAATGTATGGTGGTGGCTACACTCAACCTGCTCAGACTACAGGTCAGTCACAGTCTAAGGAGCTGCATAAACCATACGGCTCAACCTAGACGTAGGAGATGAAATGCTAAAAATTACACCATCAAAAACATTTGATAAAATATCGAGTGTTTTTATATATATATAGATATAGAGATAGATATAGAGATAGATATAGATATTATGCTATTCCATTTCTCAATCTGGTATTAATAGAAAAGACTCAAACATAAAGTGAGCCTCTGTCTGTGTGTTGCAGCTCCATGCAGCAATCAGTAACCAAGTGGATCCAGAGGAGCTGGGACTGGGACTGGGCAGCAGCCTGCTCAACAACCTCAAGCAGACGGTGGTGACGCTGGCCAGCAACGCCGGAGTGCTGAACACAGTACAGGCAGCCGCGCAGGCTGTGCTCCAGAGTGGCTGGTCAGTGCTACTGCCCACTGCAGAGGAAAGAGCTAGAGCCCTCTCCTCACTACTACCCAATGCAGGTCAGTCTGTCTGTGAGCTGTGGCATCAGAGTGCAATCTACTACATGTTATATCACAGATTACATCACACACAGAACTCTCTCAAAGGTCGTTTTGTGGTGAAGATCAGTCCAACATTTTTACTACATCCATATTCAGATCATTTCCATTAGAAATAATTTCTACCAGTACATTTTTTTATATTTGTGATGGTGTATAAGTGGTCTTATTGTAAATGTTTTGTTAGAAGTAAATACAGAGTCAGTCTGAAGAGTTTGAGAAGTTATGTTTTGCTTGTTTGTCGATGTGTGTATGTGTTACAGCCTCTGGTATTGAGATGAGTGTGAGTCCAGGCCGACGATTCATGATTGACCTGTTGGTCAGTAGTCTGATGGCAGACGGAGGCCTGGAGTCTGCTCTGAATGCTGCTATCACAGCTGAGATCCAGGTCAGTGTGCATTATTCAACAGCCATTTCATCATTTATTCAAATCCAACATGCCTCATGTCTACCTTGCTTGATAGTATTGCCAAAATCCTGTCTCAGTAAGACCGTATGTGTGGAGATTGATGTCCATAACTCGCACAATGGCACTCTAGGGAGAAGCAATGATTTCCCCTGAAAGTGTTATTTTATTAACTAGCTTTTAAAATGGAGTATTTGTCTTTGGTTTGTTAGGATATTGAGGCTAAGAAGGAAGCGCAAAAGGAGAAGGAAATTGATGAGCAGGAGGCCAATGCTTCCACAATGCACCGCTGCCGCACTACCCTGGATAAAGACCTCATCAACACTGGCATCTATGAGTCAGCTAGCAAGCAGAGCTTACCCCTGGTGCAGCTCGTCCAGCAGCTACTCAGGTACTGAAAACAGCCTGCTGTGCCTTTGTCTATCCATTGGGCCTGTCTGTAAAAAAGTTCATTTTTAATGTAACTGCTTACATACACATAAGTGCACTTTTTGTACAGAATGATGTTTCCTATCAAATTTTAATAGATTTTCCCCACTTTTTCTGACCAGAAACATTGCATCACAGACCATAGCTCGTCTGAAAGATGTGGCACGGCGCATTCTAAACTGCCAAGATGCAGAGCAGGTGAGTAAAGAGCGCTCTGCTTCCTTGGACCTGCTTCTGCGCTTCCAGAGACTGCTGGTGTGCAAGCTCTATGTAGGGGTCAATGGCACTGTAGGAGTAGGAGGATACAGTGAGTACCAGAACATTCATACATACAACAGTGTTGCATAACACTTGACCTCGATGTTTCCTGGCTTTGAATGACAATTGATCTTTTTAGAGTCAGCTAAACTAGATGGATGTTTTGCTTTAATAATGGGTTGTTCTCTTTTTTTCAGCTTTAACTCACCCTGAGATCTTGGGAGTGGGTTCTCTGTTAAAGAAGTACATTGCCTTGCTGTGTACGCACATCGGGGACATCCTGCCTGTAGCCACCAGCATTGCTTTTAACAGTCATCGCCACTTTGCAGAAGTGTCCCGCGTCATTGAAGGGGACCTTACTGGTAACCAGTTCTCTCATAATGACTTGCTTTGCTCCGAATTATGCTATCAAAGTCGAGTTCTGTTGTCAAATTTTGATTCCATGTGATTCCACAGTAATATCGGAATATCATCACCTCCTTGTATTTAGTCATTGACCATTTTATCACCTCTACTTGACGTGTGTGTTTTGTAGTTCTACAATTACTAACTGTAGTCCACCTGTTTCTCTGAATACTTGTTAGCCTCTTTTCACCCTGTTCTTCAAAGGTCAGGGCCCTCACAGAGCAGGTATTACTCAGGTGGTGGATAATTTCTCAGCGCTGCAGTCACACTAAGGCGGTGGTGGTGTGTTAGTGTGTTGAGCTGGTATGAGTGGATGAGTGGAGATTTTAAACACTAGGTTGGCTCACAGTCACCTTGTAGATGTAAGGTCAGAGACAGTAGCTCATCTGTTGTTAGTCTAGCAATGACACTGAGGTGTTTAAAAACATCAACATCTGATCCACTCATCCATTGCAACACACTGACATGGAGGTTGTGTATTAATGTCACGGCAGTGCTAAAATGTGTGTTCTGATATGATTGTAAATATATAAAATACGCAAAAATGTTATTTTTGAATTTTTGATTTTTATTTGAATCTACTTTTTATTGTTAAACATGTATGATTAATGTACTGTAATTGTAAAGTTTCTTTATGTATTTATTAATTTTGTGACTTCACTATCTGCCTCTGCCCTCCAGGTGTTTTGCTCCCAGAGCTAGTGGTGTCTATTGTGCTGCTGCTGACTCTAGATGCTGGCCTGATGCAGGAGACTGGCTCCATCCCTCTGCTAGCTGCTTTGCTGGAACATCTAGACCGGTTTAACCACCTTGCTCCAGGCCATGAGAGGGATGATGGTGAAGAACTTGCCTGGCCTGGCCTCTTGGGTGAGTAAAGACATTCAGTGCACTCTTAATCTTCTAAAGAGAAGTAATTTTATTCATGTGCCCTCTTCCTCATTTCAGAACAATAGTAGAATGAGAATATTCCCATGTCATTAACAGGGTCTTTCTTCAATGGCCCGAGCTCGAAGAACAATGAAGAGGTTTCGCTCATCCGGAAAGCTGACCTGGAGAACCATAACAAAGATGGTGGCTTTTGGACTGTCATTGATGGAAAAGTCTACGACATCAAGGACTTCCAGGCCCAGTCTCTTACTGGAAACACTATTCTCGGTATGCAGTTGAAATGGTAGTGATACTTGGTCATATTGACTGCCATGTTTTTTATCACTGGAAGTTTCAATCATAACTATGTTTCCAGAAATTAGTTCTTAACTCTGCTGAAAGGATGTTATTTTATTACTACGAAATCTCATCCCTTTCATTTTAATTTTCAGATTATCCATATAAGGTTTTGTATTTGTTTTGAATGAGGAATATGTTTTCATCATCATCATGGCTGCACTTTTCTCTTCTTTGTAGCTCAGTTTGCTGGAGAAGACCCTGTGGTGGCTTTAGAGGCTGCTCTCCAGTTTGAGGATACCCGAGAGTCGATGCAGGCTTTCTGTGTGGGACAGTATATGGAGGTATGAGTTTATATTTTATTGATTTTTCTTAGCTACACTTATTATTTAATTTATTTAAAATTCTTCAAAAAGACTTCCATTAAATTCTACAAATTATTCAGCGACTACTGTGAAACTAACATAAGTTATGCAGATGTTAGAGTGCTTGAGAAGGCTATGCTGCCTTGTCATTTAATCTAATCAATATTCGGTCTAATGACAAAATAACAAACTTTGCTGCAATTGTTCCTGTGTCCAGCCCAATCAGGAGACAGTGACAACACCAGACCTGAGCAGCCTGTCCTCACCTCTGATAGACACTGAGAGGAACTTGGGCTTGCTGCTGGGCCTTCATGCCTCATACCTGGCCATGAGCACACCACTGTCTCGCATGGAAATAGAATGTGCTAGTAAGTGCTTTTTCTCACTCATCATTTCTTTGTCTCTAATATTGTACTGAGAAATTATAATCCATTGATCTTAAGATGGTTTCTTTTGTTAGATCATAATGTTCAGTATGCACAATTTCTACAGCCTTGTTTGCTTTGTTTTTCATAGAGTGGCTTCAGTCATCAATCTTCTGTGGGGGTCTGCAGACTAGTCAGATACACTATAACTACAATGAGGAGAAGGATGAGGACCATTGCAGTTCTCCAGGGACCACAACACCTGACAAAGCCAAACTGTACTCTCGCAGAATCACCCTTAGTGACCATGCACAACCTTTTCTTCAGGCTATTGCTGATAACACTACCCAGGACCACACTGTGAAGGTATTGTCAAGAATTGGGGACAGGCAATTAATCAATTGGGACCAACAGTACATCAGTACCACTACTACTATCTTGATTATTATTATTCTGCAATGTTTTTTATTCAGCATTTCACAAATTACACTGCACTTTAAATGACTGTTATTCAAATGATTGCTGAATGATTCACAAAACAGTGGTGCTTGAAAGAACCATATCATTTATTATATAAAATATTGTATAATTATTTCTTTTCAAATATGATCTAAACATCAGAGTTTCACAGAAGTCTTAAATGTGGTAAACAGAACCCAAGTAAACTAATTCTCTTTAATTTGTGACATAATGCACTTTTACAAAAGTTTGTTGGGAAGATCAGACTAGACTTCCGTTCTTTAGATACTACAGGGTGCATTGATTGACTCAAATTTCACCTTTAGCTAGCTGCTAATTCTAGAAGTTTACATGCATTTGGCATTCAAAAATCTGTAATATTGGATTGTTTTTCAAATGACAAAGTATAATGTGTGACCCCACCAGGGAACACCAGGCCAAAGTCATTCTTTTTTTTTTTCAAAATTAGTTTTTTTCAAAACAACTTTTTTGTGAATTTAAGTTTTATTTTTGATCAAAATATGTACTCCGATAGATATCTGAGACTATCTTTCATTTACAGCAATAAAACTGACTGGATAACTTTTGTTGCTAATGTTAGTGACACGATATCTCAGTAAATTGCCCAGTGACTTTGGCCTGGTTTTTGGATATTTGTAATATCCAAAGGAATATAGTATTAATGTCATATTGGATCATATATAAATCTCCAAATAAGATATTTTTGTCTCATTTGTTTAACTGAGTGTTAAGACTAGTTTGTTCAAATGTTTTTGTTATACCAGTACTGTGAAATTTCCTTCATGCTCTCACTGATGTTGTGTAGCAAGGGTGCCTTGACCTATGCTTAACTGATTTGTGTTTGTTTTTAGGATTTTTTATGCCAAATTGAGCGCTGCTGTAAGCAGTATCATCTCATCACACCCATCACTTTCCCGCCAGAGCACCCTGTGGAAGAAGTGGGCCGCCTGCTTCTCTGCTGCCTTCTTAAACACCAAGACCTTGGTAACCAAGCAACTGTCCTCCAGCATACATAATTCTTATGTTATGCTTAACTATTGTCTCCCCCCCCCCCCAGCACCCTGTTCAGTTTCAGTTTTCATGTAAACAATGTGTCGTTCAGCCATTTTACTGTTTCTATGGAATCTTTAAGACAAGTCATTTTGCAGTAAATGTTATGCCATAAGGATAACATTTTTGCCCCTGGCACAACATATTTCAGAATTGACGTGGGTTGTCCTTCAAGGTCCTTAATAGTTAAAACACACAACTTGCTATAATCAAGCTAATAAAGCTGTATGTATACCATTTTTTTAAGAACAATATTGGACTTAATGTGCTGGCATTTCACTACATGGTAGTGTTAGCTTGCTTGTGATGAGAAAGATACAATAATTGTAATTCAGAGGATCCTTAGTTATTTTCAGAGGGAAAAAAATGAAAATCAAAACCTCCATCAATTTTTCCACGTAGAAAGGCAAAAACATGGCGTCCTGGAGTTCCTTATATGGGCATGTACTAATGCATATCCAAAAATTTGAGCATTGTGAAAGTTCATTTGTGTTCATTTAGTTAAAGAAGGTAAATGGTCATGTATTTTTTTTTTATTAATTACATGCTAGTTGACACATTTCAAGCCTTTCTTTGTTTTAATGTTGATACTGTTTGAATAGTAATTTACTCAAACTCGAAAAATTTGAATAATTTTAAATTCTAATTTTAAGTTTTTTTTCATGAGCTATAAGCTAAGCTGACAAACAGTAAAAAAAAAAAAACTTTAATGTCACTGTGTAATGAATATAAAATGACAGTTTACTTTTTTAAATTGAATTATGAACACAAATGATACTTTTACGAACAAACTTTTTTTTTAGCGCTAGTATGTAATAATGATGACTTCAGTTGTCTATTTTAAACATCCCTGTTTCTGTTTGGAGGCAATTGATTGACACCAGCTGATCCCACTATTTAGGTCATGTCGCCCTCTCACTTGTCAATCAATGTGCCTTGGCTGTGGACCAGGGGAAGCAGAGGTCCCTCCCCAAATCGGTGATAGATGTGTGCAGGATGGTGTACCAAGCCAAATGCTCTTTAATCAAAGTAAGAGTTTGAAGAGTAGTTTGCTCTCTATCAAGTAAAAATATAAAGCTATGTCAAAATATTCTCGTCATAAAGACTGTTTATGATGTTAACATGGTGTTCAATGCAATTTTCTTTTTCTTTCACCTCATTACCACTTGAACAGACTCACCAGGAGCAGGGTCGTTCCTATAAGGAGGTGTGCGCCCCTGTGATTGAACGACTGCGATTCTTATTTAATGAGCTGAGGCCGGCCGTCAGTAATGACCTGTCCATTGTGTGCAAACTTAAGCTGCTGAGCTCCCAGCCCCGCTGGAAGATGATAACCCGGAAGCTGATTCGAGAGCATAGGAAAAAGAGAGGTGTGTGCACATACGCATAAGTATTTCTCACATGTGAAAAATGTGATTCATTCCTTTTTTGACAGCGCCAACTGTGTAAAACCATAGCCGTAGCTTTATTTGCTGCATTTTTAATTAATTTTTTAAAGAGTTCTATTATTGAAAAGCACAAATTTCACTGAATATGCAATACCACAATTTTTACTTGAGTTCCAATACAAAGTGTAATAATATGATACTAAATATACAGTTGTAAGCAAAATACAGTCTTACATTTTTGCAGCTTGTGTGCATTAGAAAGTATTAAAAGACTAGAAAGTAGTTACAGAATAAAGAATAATGGACACAAACAATACATTTAAGCTTTTTATAACCAAACACGGAGTTCCTACGTTAGTATTCTAATCAAATAAAATTTATTCTAATTTAAGTCAATGCAATTGAATTACTACCTTCTACATCCAGAGTGAGTTGTGAAATGAATTTATTTGAGATGAGAGTTGATTAATTGAATATTCCTGTGACTTCTCACTCTCTCAGTGCCCAAGAAGTCAGAGTCTGCAGATGTAGATGAGTGTAAGCAGGAGAGAGAGAGGGAAGGGACCAATGAAGAGGAACTTCCACCTCCAATCAGCCCAACACCTGTGGACAAGAAACAAATCACTGTCAAATCACCCAAGGTTTTTTTTTTTTTTTTGCATTTGCCATGTTGTCTATTTTTTATATTTATATTTTTTATTATTTTTTCCCCTCTCTTACTGCATGACTAGTTTTTATTCCTCTTTATTTTATTACTATGTATACTTCAAAATACAGCCGCAACCATGTCCTAATTTTTCTTATGTCCTTTCTAACTCTGTGTAAACAGCAGGATAAGTTGCAGCCCCTGCTAAACACTGTCACAAATGTTCAAAAATACCGCTGGTTGAAGCACAGTGTGCAAGGCTCATCATCCCAGTCCAGCCTCATGAGCACCATTGTGGAATTTGCTCTTAAAGAGGAGCCTCTTGATGTGGAAAAGATGAGAAAGTGCCTTCTCAAACAGGTGACCACTATTTTTTATCTATTTGTCATACACTACATGTCCAAATGTTTATGGATACCCCTTCTAATGAATCCATTCAGCTACTACAAGTTGCACCCATTGCTGACACAGATGTGTAAATGCACAAACATTGCTTGTTTAGTCCCTATAGTGAAGTGCTGCCACTAGAGTAAGACTCTGTGGAGCAGATAAACACGAACATAGTGGTACGATACTTAATGCCAGGCGTGTATTAGGGGGGGGGTTTAAAGCCCCAGCATTGTGTTATGGACAAGTGGGGCTGTGCTCTCTGGAATGACGGTGCTCCAGCCAGTACTTTTGCAATGAGGTTGGGTAGTGGTCATCCAACATTCTAACTCTCATCAATGAATGCAATCAGATGCGTCAGAATTTAATAAAAAGCCTTCCCTTTATGGTAGAGACAGTTGCTCTAACAGAAACAGGATAAATTATTTTAATAGCCTTGATTTGGGAAGAAACAGTGAATGAGCAGGTGTCCCAGTACTTTTGTCCATGTAGTGTAGCTTTGACAGATTTTGGAAACATTCAGAAATACTGGATTCTAGGATTCTTTCCTGTTATCTTTTCAGTTGACTTTTACTTTTTTACATTCAGCATTGAGTTAATTTAACCAAATTTGAGGAATGAGGAATATGCCTTTTATTCTTTCTCCGCAGCTGGAACGAGCAGAAGTGAGGCTGGAGGGTATAGACACAATGCTGAAACTAGCATCCAAAAGCTTCCTACTGCCTTCTGTACAATATGCCATGCTCTGTGGCTGGCAAAGAGTCATCCCTGAAGGACCCAATATAGGGTAAGTGAGTAAAACCCTACTTTAGAACTTATGTTTTCTGATTATATTGGATGGCTTCATTCTTTGCATGTGTTTGTCACTTTGCAGAGAGCCTCTCTCTGACTGTTTGAAGGATGTGGATCTCATTCCTCCCTTTAACCGCATGCTTCTAGAGGTCACTTTTGGCAAACTGTACACCTGGGCAATCCAGAACATCCGCAATATCCTCTTGGAAGCCAGCGTTAAATTTAAAGAACTAGGTGCACCTTCATATGTACACATTCAGTGTTGTAGATTCTTTTAGATGAAGCTCAAGATGTATTGTTATTGATTAACAATGATCATGTCTTTCCTCTACAGGAGTGCAGCCTGTGCCTCTCCAGACAATCACAAATGAAAACCCTGCAGGGCCCAGTTTGGGCACTGTTCCCCAAGCACGCTTCCTCCTAGCCATGCTCCATATACTGACTCTCAAACATGGAGCCAACAGCCTCAGCTTGCTGCTCAACTCAGGCACTCTGGCCCTCACACAGAGTGCCCTACGCCTCATTGGTCAGTACTGAACTCTTGATTTACAGTCCTTGCTTTTGGGATACCTTTCAGTACTGTGTGTTTTGCAGAGATGCTTAAAGATATTGTCAGAATTTGTAATAAATATCATTTTTTTTCTAAGTTTGATCAATTGGAGCAAGCAAAGAAGCAATGGTAATTTGACTATCAAAAACTATGAATGCACAATCAAATATCCGCCAAGATCAGAGTCTACACATTTTTGCTTAAAACATGAGAGCAGCAGTCTGCTAATTGGGATTTTTTTTTTCTTAAATATTTTATTTAATCTAATTTTATTTCTAAGTTTTTGCCAATTTTTATCCCCTTCCCAATGTAGTAGTAGCCAGTTAGCCCATCCCCTCCGTTAGGACTCTCCCCATCACTTTTGCAATGTCCCTGACTCTAGGAGGGTGAAAACAATCACAAACCTCCTCCGTTGTGTGTGATGCGGCCACCACCTCTTTTCAAACTCCTGCTGATACACCGTCACTGGGGAGCCAACATGCTCGGAGGAAAGCTCAAAATTCTCAGCTCTGAATGGACCAATCAGTAGATGCCTGAGCCAGCGGACATTGCAATGTGAAAGTGATGGGGGGAGAGAGAGAGCACCATCTACCCGCCCAGAGAAAGCACGGCCCAATTTTTGCTCTCTTGGCAAATCTGTTGATGGCGAACAGCATGACCAGGATTTGAACTCGTGGTCATAGTGTCAGCATCTTAGCCTGCTGAGCCACTCGAATAATAATATTTTTAACATGTTAAACACATTGTAACAATTATGCTTAGCACATTGTGCTAAATATTCGGTGTATTTTTCTGATGTACATGGTCATATCAAAATATTATCTCCTTGTATCTTCACTCATTGTCAGTTTTATCAGTGAACATATAGGTGCTCTTTGTAGTTCTACCATGACAGCCTGTAGTCCATCTGCTTCTCTGAATACCTTGTTAGCCTACTTTCACCCTGTTCATTAATGGTCATGACCCCCAAAGGAAAAGCACAGACTCCTACAGTAACACTGAGCTGTTTAAACATCAGCAGCTCGGCTGGGTCTGATGATGTTTTGTCCCAGTAAAGAAAAATATAATTTGTACCACAAAGATGGTTTGTTGAAAGTGGTGGAATTGTGCTAGGGTTCTCATTTTAGCCCAAAGGTAATAAAAATCAGCCTTAAAATTGACCATTACAGAATTGAGTAAAAATGTATGATCACTGTCAGTTAAAGGGTTAGCATTAAGTGCATTCCTATCAGAAGCTATGAATTCAGACATTTTTTTAAAAGTTTGACCTTCAGGATATTTATAGCATTATAGCTGTATAATATTTATATAATTATACAGCTCTATTTTCTCCAGGTCCTAGTTCAGACAGTTGTGAGGAGGAGCTGGGCTCGGGAGCTCATGGAGGTTCTGCGACAGTGCTGGAGGAGTCGAGGAAGGAGACTGCCCCTGCCCCTCTCCCTGCTTCTGGCCCTGAGCTGGCTGCCATGATGAAGATTGGTACTAGGGTGATGAGAGGACAGGACTGGAAGTGGGGTGATCAGGTGCGTGACAACTGACTTATGATATTTTTAATATTGAATTTGACATGTTATGGTATTTCTTTATTGCCTAACCTATAGCTGCATGTCTATGTATAAGCCTATCCATGTTTTTTGATTGTGCTCCAGGATGGCCCTCCTCCAGGTCTGGGACGGGTGATTGGTGAGTTAGGAGAGGATGGCTGGATTCGGGTGCAGTGGGACACAAGCAGTACTAATTCCTACAGAATGGGCAAAGAGGGCAAATATGATCTTAAACTAGCAGAGCCCCCTCCTGCTACACAGCCTGCTACTGAGGATTCTGATACAGAGGATGATGCTGGTTAGTACATAGCCGTTATCTACAACGATTCAAGTAGTGGTATCATTGCAGCTGTTTTTTAAATCATATCATCCAAAAAACTGAGACACTTCAATTGAAGTGTTATAGCAGGGGAAACATCTAAATTGCACAGGACTGGGTTACTCCAGGACCTAGATTTATAAAAGCTTTTGTTTTTCTATTTTACATTGTTAGAAGGTGAGGTGATTGAGAAGAGTACTCACCCCACAGCTGTTATGTTGACCAGTACGGTAAATCTTCTGAAAACTCTGGCCCTCTCATCTGGGATTCATGCTGAGGTGATGCAGACTGAAGCCACGAGGACTCTGTGTGGTCTGCTCCGCATGCTGGTGGAGAGTGGAGCCAACGACCAGACTGGTAATTTAATCCTGAGCCTGCTGTGGCATTAGAGCTAATGCAGCCAAGTTCTCTGCAAAGCTTATGTGAATGAAAATGTCTTTTTCTTATACATATTTTGTCTCTTTGTGTATGTCAGGTTGTCCATCTCACAGACTGGTGTCTCGTGAGCAGCACAGGAGCTGGTGTACTCTTGGCTTTATCCGTAGTATAGCACTCATGCCTCAGATGTGCAGCACTCTGAGCTCCTCTGCTTGGATCAATCTGCTCATTCGCATTGTGGAGGGTCACCAGTCCTTCACTGCAGTCACACTGCAGAGACAGGTACAGAGCAGCTTGATACACTTGAAGTGTTGTGTGCAGTTATAAAGGGCCCATGTTGTTGTGTTGTGTTATATATATATATATA
>BRDA01002055.1:104786-119374 GCA_036984385.1 Crenuchus spilurus
TCAGTGGTCCCTCCGGTCACACCTAAAAATGCAAACAATTCCCATTCCTTCCAGACATCTCGATCGAACCTCCCCCCACCCAGACCCTGCGGTCTGAAGTGACAACTCGGAAGACCTCCACAACACCCGAATTAAGTCGCTGGCGTCCCAGACCCACCCCCCTCCAAGCTAGCTCTACAGACCTTCCTTACCCTTAACAAACGTAAAAATCCACACTGGCCTCCCTGGTGACTATGGCTGTACTGAGCCCCACTGGCACTGTTAATGCATGCCCAGTGCCACCAGTTCCATGTGATCTTTACGTGCTACAACACCAACCACCGAAACAACTCCTCTACAGTGCATTTCCCCAACTTATGTGTTCTCCTCATCCACAACCACTGACTAGACCTTTCAGCTGTTTCTGATAACTCCTTCACAGCGGCCCTTAGTCTCCGGCTCCTGATGCCAAACTGCACAAGCAGGGATCTGGCAGACCTGGCTACAAATCCCCTAACACCTATTTCCACTGGTCTTCCATCTACCTGCCACCCACGTTCCCTCACCTCAGCCGCCAAGTCCACGTACTTCAGCTTCTTTCTTTCAAATGCTTCGTCAACTGCATCCTCGAATGGAGCTGTTAACTCTATGAAATAAACTATCTGTTTACTTACAGAGTACAGCACCATATCTGGCCTCAGTGTAGTTAAAGCAATGCACTCTGGGACCTGCAGTTTTTTTACCTACGTCCACTAGTAATTTCCAGTCTCACACTTCACCCAATCTACCAATATTTATAACCTGTGCCTGCTCTCGAATACGTTCCCCCTCACGCACAAACCTAATCGCTTTATTATTACAACCACTATTCAGTGCATTCACCTCCATGCCTTTACTGTCCAACAAACATGCTAACACCCTTAGCACCTGATTATGTCTCCATGTATACCTCCCCTGCAACAAACTAACCTTACAAGCTGATAGAATATGTCTCAGCGTGCCAACCCCTGTACATAATCTACAACTAGGGTCTTCACTTACCCGCTACCCAAAATTGTAGTAGTGAGTTTTTCATAATTTAATTAAAAATATTATATACATTATACATAGTCTCACGTGTGTGTGTGTGTGTGTGTGTGTGTGTGTGTATATGTATATATATATATGAATAAATTACTATCAACAGAATGCTTTAAATGTCACTTAATATATAATTTTTATAAAATTATTTTTCCTTTTTGACCTAAATTATGATCATGAATATTTCACAATATTCTATTTTTTGGCCATGCACTAGTATTCAGGCTGTTGGAAATTTGCCAAATAAAATTTTACTCTAGGGTTAGTTACAGTGGAGATCTTCAAGTAGAATGAAACCTTGTCATTTATCTCTGTCTTTGTCAGACACTTCTGGAGGAATACTTCCCCAATGCAGACGCTCCAGTGGTGGGCAGTCTAATGGCTGTTCTTGCAGTGATTGGTGGAATTGACGGACGTCTCCGACTGGGTGGGCAGGTGGTCCATGAAGAGTACGGGGAAGGCACAGTTACACGTATCACTCCTAAAGGACGAATCACTGTGCAGTTTCATGAAATGAGGACCTGCCGAGTCTGTCTGCTAAGCCAACTCAAACCGGTACATACATACAAAATAGGCTTCACCTAAAATAACAGCTGTCGAAGAGCTTTTTAGCTGTGGTGTATTGAGTAATGAATGTTAAGTAACATGAACACATTTTATTTCAGCTTTGTGTATAAACTGCTAGGATACTATTGACCTGTTACTTTTTTTGGCTTGTTTTTTTTGTCAGCTACCTGTTGTGTCATTCAGTGTTCAAAATCTGCCCTTTACTGAGCCTATGCTGGCTGTGTGGGCTCAGCTCGTCAACCTGGCAGGTAGCAAGATGGAGAAACAGCGCATGAAGAAATCCCTCAGCAGAGGACTTGCTGGTACACCTTTATTTGTTCTCTCTCTCTCTCACTCTCTCACACACACAGAGATAACAATTTCAAAAATAACAGTGAAGTGAACAGAGAGCTAAAATAATCAATGGTGCGTTGTTTGAAAAATGTAATCAATGCCTACTTAATTATACAGCCAGGTAGTCCATAGTTCCTGTTGGTCAAGAGGAAAGTCTTAGACCCAACCCAATGATTCCCAATTAATTACAGTAGCTTACATCCTGTTGATCATTACTTGTCTTTCTGCTTTCATCTCTCTTTTCATGACAATCTGGCCAGACTGTAATTCATTTATTTACAGCTCCCTAGTATTTGATCTGATGCATCCTGAATAATACATGTTCTACACACACATAACAGGAGGGACTATTTACAATGTAACTGAAAAAAATACAGAATCACTTCTTTATAGACTGTTGGTATTTTTTTATATCCTTTTTAACTCTTCACAGAGCAGCATTTTTAAATCACTATGCATGTGTTTGGTTCTGCAGCAGACCAGGTGGACGTCCACTTGTTGCGGTGTCAGCAGCTGAGACTGTACATCCTGAAGGCTGCACGTGCTCTCCTCTCCCACCAGGACAAACTCAGACAAATTCTCTCTCAGCCAGCTGTTGTAGACTCCGGTCCCAACCCAAGTGGTAAAATCACACACTAGCACATCATTATTTTTAACCCTCTGCTGTCTGAGGGGGTTTTCAGACACTGATGTAGTCTTACATGGCCTGACTTAGACCCTTTTTAAGGTTTCCAGAGTATGTTTAGTTTTGTTTTTAGGATAAAACCTTGCAGAGTTATATAAGTCTTTTTGCGGAACTTCGGTCATATCCCTCCAACAGGAGTGCAGATTCCAGATGGTTAAAGCTTTTAATCTTTTTTATATACGTTTTCTTTTATGTATACTTCTTCTATTCACTCTTTCCTACATGCCTTTTTTTCCTCCCCATGATACAGAGGTGATGGGGAAATTAATGAATTTTCTTCATCAGCTCCTCCCACTCACTGCTCACACAGCACAGTCAGATTTGATTGGTTTGGGGGTGGACATCTTTAACTGATGCTAATGAATTTGCCTTGGTTACAGCTGCAACAGAGCCAATATGGTCATCATGGGGGTGGACATGTGTAGAGTGATTACTCAGGGTTATATGGAGGGTGTCCCTTTTCACTTTTTTCCCTTTTGCACTGTATTCAATATCATTGGATATAAACAATTTGCTGCCCTCTAGTGGATTTAACTGGGACAATATTATAGTTAATGGTTAGTAATTTATATGTTGTAGTAATGATGTAAAATTTCAATTTTGTGTGTGTGTGTGTGTGTGTGTGTGTGTGTGTAGAGGAACAGGTTGTGTCATCTCCTGATGTAGGTGATTTGTCCCCTGAGGGTCCTCTTCCTCCCCTCATCTTACTCCAGCAGCTGCTCTCTGCTGCAACTCAGCCTTCACCCATAAAAGCAATCTTTGACCGACATGAGCTGGAGGTCAGTGCCGCATCATATACTTCTTAACAAAGTGTTTTGTATTATCACTGTGTGCTGTACGGGTGAAAAAATCATTCATATATTTAGATGCATCAGTTAGATACTGATAAAAAATATTACAATCATAATTAACTGAAGATCTCCATGTACTTTGCAGGCAGCAGCTTTGGCTGTTTGTCAGTTCTTGGCTGTGGAATCCACGCATCCATCATCTCCGTTGTTTGAGGACAGCAGTTCAAGTGAGGCCACCACACCAGTCACTGTCCAGCACGTCCGCCCTCCCAAACAGAAGAAGCACAAGACCTCACCTGTACCCCCAGCACCTATAGTGCTGCAGCTGATGGAGATGGGCTTCCAGAGGAAGAACATTGAATTTGCCCTTAAGTCTCTGTCTGGAACCACAGGCAGTGCTTCTGGTGTTCCAGGTAGTGACTGTCAGGCACTTAAAAAAAAAAATAGCCTGCAATTATCTTACTGGGAACATTACTTATGTGTATACTAGTACATCTTCAACAATTGGAGTACCATGAAAAAGTTAATTGTTTTTCATAATTATATACCGTGTATTGATTTTTACTGTTGATGTTTTTACGGCAACTTTTGTTTTACTGTGAAACTATATGGCTTATAGCTCATGAAAATCAGAAATCCAGAATATTACTATAGTTTGAGTAAATTACTATTCAGTGTTAATAACAAAAAAACTCTTAATGTTTCTTTACATGTAATTATGAAATTAACTTTTTCACAATTTTTCTAATTTTTGAGAATGTCTTATTCATTTTAATTTGCGCATATTTTTAAAATGTTAAAGACTGCGTTCTGTTATTTCAAATGTAAATAGTTTATGTAGGTGACATGAATGCTTCTATAATGCCATGTTTCTTCAGGATGAATGTTTGTATGTGTGTGTGTATATATATATGATGTATCTCTTCACTGAGATCATAGTACTGCATCTATAAATATAAAAATATTGGATATTTAGACACTGCTTTGTTTTTGACACGGATTATGTTTTTCTTATTTTGTGTCAGGTGTGGAAGCACTGGTAGGCTGGCTGCTAGATCACCCAGATGTGCATGTCGCAGAGCTGTCTGATGCAGACACGGTGTCTGATGAATACTCTGATGAAGAAGTACTTGAGGAACTGGAGGAGCCAGAAGCAGCATTTCCTGTGGTATGTGCACATACACTTGTCTAGACAGACACTTGCTTTCTCTGGGTTTGACCACTGATTCATGTTAATTGTTCTTTGCTTCCAGCCTCCAGGAGTTGTGGTGACTGAAAGTCAGACATTTAAGAAGAGAACAGATTTCCAGAGCAATGATGATTATGCTGTGTATGTGAGAGAGAATATTCAGGTGAGCATACATGTTATTGGATGGGTGTTCATTTTTGAGTGGTCTGCTTAGTGTTATAGCTTTTGCTTAAATTAAGAAAAACAGCACTAGAGGTCACGCAAATGCATAGCCTTTTGCGCAGTGTGTTGATCTTATGTTTTCTTTAGGTTGGAATGATGGTGAAGTGTTGCAGGACATATGAAGAAGTGTATGAGGGCGATGTGGGAAAAGTGATCAAACTAGACAGAGATGGTCTGCATGACCTGAATGTGCAGTGTGACTGGCAACAGAAAGGAGGCACATACTGGGTTCGCTATATTCACACTGAACTTCTGGGTAATTTTCAGTTTACATAATACCAGTTTGTAATGTTTTTGATTCCATTTAGAGCTCAAAATATCACAAGCATCAACTTCAGTCTATCAATTTTAAATCTTACTTTCAATTCAGTGCTATCAAAAATCAATATCATGAAAAACCTCATTGTATTCAATTCAAAAATGTAAATTCGTATTTTGTGTATATTCATACATTACGTGTAAGGTGACGTTTCAAGCCTTTTTTGTTTTTACTGTTAATGAGTCTGACTTACAGCCTATGAAAATCAGTAATCCTCAGTATTTCATTTTGAGTGAATGTCTATTGTGTCCACATTAAAACAAAAAAGCTTCAAATGTGTCACTTTACGTGTAAAAATTTAAAATACACAAATGAACTTTTTCACACATTTTTATGGAGACACATTCAGTACTCTTTAAAAATGTAAACATTTATTTTGGCATTACATTTTGCTGTATGCTGTTGATGACTAAAGAGTTTAGTATGGATGAAAGAGATTAAATTTGATTAAAACAGGTTAGTTAAACTGAAAAGGTAGAAGTGTGTCCACACGCTCATCAGTGTCTTTACCACCAAATGTTTATTTGATGGTGTTTTTAATTTATAGCCAGATAATTGATTTCCTATTATAATATTGTGATGCTGCACTGGGTACCAATATCAAAATCAAAATTCAGATGATATGACAATTCTACTTCCATTATATTTTATTGCTTTGTATTATTTGGTTAATGTGCAAACCAGAGGTGACTTTGAAACATCAGTCAATAACATCAGTTTGGATAAACTTTAATTTGACCATTGAACAGAGCTGTCAAGTAATGAAGTACAAATACTTCGTTACTATACTTGAGTAGAAATTTTGGTTATTTATATTTTACTGGTGTAATTATTTTCAGACGACTTTATACTTCTACTTATTTACATTTTCATGTAATTATCGGTACTTTCTACTCCTTACGTTTTAAAAACAACCTCGTTATTTCTACGTGTTTCATTTGTTTGTCATCATTCAAAAATATCCTATCCAGATAAAACTGTGCCATCCAGAACGAGTGAATCTGATTGTGGTTGGATGATCAGTATAAACATATACCATTCTGATACGCTATTGGTACCTGCACATCACGTGTCTCGTCACTCTGCAGTAAGCTCAGTACCACAACGCAGCGCTTTAAGGTAGCACTTGAAGTTTATAACTCATGCCTGCGGATCCAGTATCCTCCAAAAGCAACAGAAAGAGGCGAAGTGTAGTCCTCAAGCACGTTTGTTCTGTCTTGTTTTTCTCACAGGTCTGTTTGTATTGTTTTTATCAGGATAAACAAAGGAATAAATAAAAAATGTTGCTTAGCATAACAGCTAAGAAAACTGTGCTACCTTAAACCATAGACGTGATGTCTATGTCTTAAACTACTGCCCTGATCTCCTCAGGGAAAAGTAATGGAGTACAGAGTAAGTTTGCAATCAGGGAAAGCAATCAATTGCCAGAAAAATAAAGAATTTACTCTAAATACTAAAATAATGCTCCTAAATAACCTAGAAGAACATAAAACACAAAATAGCAATATAATTGCTATTAAATATACATTTAGTGTAAAATGGCTCTTACATTATTAAAATGTATTAATTTTCAAGGGGCATATATGCAGCTGAAACAGGCAGCCAGTACATCCCAAAAAATTCAACATTACCATTTTAATATAACATTATAGTCATAACAGCTTTTAGAAAAAAATATTTTGGGGGTGGGGGATGGGGTAGTGCACTGTATGCCCCTGTGGCACAGCCTAAGTTTTGGCATTTGTTTTCCTTACATTACTTTTACTTTTATACTTTAAGTAGTTTTGAAACCAGCACTTTTGTCCTTTTACTTGTGTAAAAAGCTTAAGTTGATGCTTCAACTTCTATAAAAGTCTTTTTAAACCCTAGTATCTATACTTCTACCTGAGTAATGAATGTCAATACTTTTGACACCTTTGCCAATGAAGTGAATGGTGAAGTGTAACTTGGGTTCATCTTTGATTCCTGTTGCAGGATTTCCTCCTCAGAGTTCTCCATCTCACATTAAAATTGGGGACAAGGTGCGGGTCAAACCTTCAGTGACGACTCCAAAGTACAAGTGGGGCTCTGTTACTCACAGAAGTGTAGGCACAGTCAAAGGTACACTTTACTGAAACATAGCTGTGTGATGTTTACATAAAAGAAGCTTTCGTTAACTTATTTGAACATTAAGGTGTACACGTTTATTAACCGTAATGATTCCATCTGCTGTAACACTTCTGTACAGCTTTCAGTGCCAATGGAAAAGATGTGATAGTGGATTTCCCTCAGCAGTCTCACTGGACAGGCCTGCTGTCTGAGATGGAGCTGGTGCCTAGTGTACATCCTGGGGTCAGGTAAGTGCATGTATGCTTGTATGTACAGTTCTGTGCAGAAGCCTTTGACACCTAAGCATGTTAAAAGCATTTATCTCGCCAATAACCACAAATGCAGTTTTTAAAATTTACCCAAAATAATGTGTGTGCTTACCTATTTGTCTCTCTCTATCTGGGATGATGGCCTACTCAATTATGTGGCAGATATGACCAAATAAATAACTACCCAAATAAGTACCTTTTGCACAACACTGTATATGATTGGCTCATGGAGATACTCATCAGTCAAGTGTGTGTATTCCTTAACTCTGTTGAGTGAATGGTGTTTGTGTCTAAAGGTGTGACGGCTGTCAGATGTTCCCTATTAATGGGCCCAGGTTTAAGTGTCGGAGCTGTGATGATTTTGACTTTTGTGAGAGCTGCTTCAAAACCCGTAAACACAACCCGAGACACTCCTTTGGTCGTATTAATGAACCAGGTATGTTTTAAAATTAGACATGACCAGCTTCAGAGTATTTTGGTGTTGAGTTTTGGATTGGTGCGGATCATGGGCAAATAATTAATCTCTGACATCTCGCCTGTAGGTCAGTCTCCATCATTTAGTGGCCGCTCAGGAAAGCAGCTGAAGAGGCACCACAACAGCCAGAGAGGCATGCTAATAGATGATTGGTCCAGAGCAGTAAAGAACCTCAACGTGTCGTCCTCTGTTAACCAGGCCTCCAGACTTATAGACGGTGGAGATCAATGCTGGCAGTCATCTGGATCACAGGGCAAGGTCAGTGTCTATATATAAATATGCACACTATGGTTATGACTACTGTTAAATGTGTTCCAGCTAAAAGTTTAATGATGGTGTGATGCACTGCAATAAATTATACTGCTCAAAAAAATAAAGGGAACACTAAAATAACACATCCTAGATCTCAATGAATAAAATATTCCAGTTGAAAATCTTTATTTATTACATAGTGGAATGCGTTAACAAAATAGCATAAAAATGATCAATGTAAATCAAAATTATTACCCCTTGGAGGTCTAGATTTGGAATCATTACATTACATTACATTGCATTTAATATACGCTTTTCTCCAAAGCGACTTACAATAGTTGGAAAGTACAAATGTGAAAAATACTAAAGTTAAATAATTAACATTTGGATATCGAATGCTGAGTGCATATCAGTACTCATGGGGAGTATTTGGGATCACTAGAGCAGCAGGTGCTCTTTGAAGAGCTTGGATTTTAGGAGTTTCTTGAACCCAGTGAGGGACACCTCTGCTCTAGTGGCGGTGGGCAGCTTGTTCCACCATCTGGGAACTACTGAGGAGAACAGTCTGGATTGCTTTGTGTGAATGTTAGGCAAAGCAAAGCGACGTTCAGTGGAGGAGCGCAGCGACTGAGCAGGGACATAAGCTTTTAGGAGCGAGTGCAGATAAGAGGGAGCCTGTTCTGTCATCACCTTATAGGCGATCGTGCAGGCTTTGTGTTTGATCCGGGCAGCAATCGGAAGCCAGTGTAGCTCAATGAGCAGTGGGGTGATGTGCCCGTTTTGGATGGTTAAAAACCAGACGTGCTGCTGCATTCTGGACCATCTGTAGTGGTTTAATAGTGCAGGCTCGGAGGCCTGTTAGCGCAGCATTGCAGTAATCGAGGCATGAGAGAACCACAGGTTACTCAAATCATACTCAAAATCTCATACCACCCTCATGGTGGCTGTTTCTAACAGTTTGAGCAGAAACATGGATATTAGTGGCCTGCTGGAGGTCATTTTGCAGGGCTCTGGCTCTGCTCCTCCTGTTCCTCCTTGCACAAAGGATAGAGGTAGCGGTCCTGCTGCTGTGTTGTTGCCCTCCTACGGCCGCCTCGCCTCCATGTCTCCTGGTGTACTGGCCTGTCTCCTGGTATCTGCTCCATGCTCTGGACACTGTGCTGACAGACACAGCAAACCGTCTGCCACAGCTCACATTGATGTGCCATCCTGGATGACCTGCACTACCTGAGCAACTTCTGTGGGTTGTAGACATCACCTCATGCTTACCTCTATGGTGAGAGAACTGACAAAATGCAAAAGTGACCAAAACATCAGCCAGAAAGGATGAGAACAGAGAAAAGGTCTGTGGTCACCACCTGCAGAACCACTCCTGTATAGGGGTTGTCTTGCTAATTGCCTCTCATTTCTACCTGTTGTCTGTTCCATTTGCACAACAGCAGGTAAAATTGATTCACAATCAGTGTTGCTTCCTAACTGGACAGGTTGGTTTCACAGAAGTGTGGTTGACTTGGAGTTACATCGTGTTGTTTAAGTGTTCCCTTTATTTTTTTGAGCAGTGTAGTAACATCCATATAATTCCACTTATATTCACTATCCTGGCAGTCAAGAGACTCAACCCAACATTGACTTGTCCAGTCCAGTAGGAATAAGATACTTAAGATACCTGAATAACCTGAGAAATCCTAATAATTGTGCTCTTAAAATATTTTCAGTATATTTTTAACAATACCAAGATTATACCAACCATCTGTCATTTGTTTTGCTCCTTACTAGTATCATAACATTTTTTCTTCTGTCTTTAGTCCTTAATTGAACACGGACTAAGAATTTATTAAAAAATCTTGGGATGACATGGTGGCCTAGTGGTTAGCATGCTTGCTTTTCAGTGCTGGGGTCTTGGGTTTGAGTCTCCATTTGGGTGAGATTCTATGTTCACCCCGTATCTTTGTGGGTTTCTTCTGGGTCTCATGTTTCTTCCCCCAGTTCAAAAACATGGAGGTCAGGTGAACTGGGTACTTCAAATTGGGTGTGTGCGCAGTTAAGATGGATAGATGGGGGGGGGAGTCTTGGGATCAGAGTAAAAGAACTAAATTTTTTTTGTTTGTATGTGTGGTCACCTAAGCACTGGATTCGACTGGAACTTTTCCCAGATGTTCTGGTCCACAGACTGAAAATGATGGTGGACCCAGCAGATAGCAGCTACATGCCTTCACTGGTTGTGGTGTCAGGTAAAAAAAAAAAAAGAATTTCCTTGGTTCCTGGAATAAAACAAGTTTCTCATTACGTTGGATGTTGGGAAGTGATTTCTTACATATGTGTATGCCTGGTAGGTGGAAGTTCCTTGAACAACCTGATCGAACTGAAAATCATCATCATTAACCCTACAGACACTGCAGTTTCCTTGTTGAATGATTGCACAGAGGTAAGCTAATTTTTAAAAATGTTTCTCTTTTATGTGCTTGTTCATAGCTCAGTTGAGAGATGAGCTGTGTTTGTGTGTATTTTCAGTACCACAGGTATATAGAAATAGCTATAAAACAGTGTCGGAGCTCAGGGATCGACTGTAAGATCCATGGCCTGAGCATTGTGGGTCGTATCCGTGCTGAGGATGAGGACCTGGCAACTGTGCCTTTCCTGGCATCAGACAATGAGGAGGAAGATGATGATAAAGCAGCCACTGGGAGGTATGGATTTCAGAAGGAAAATGATGGAAAAGACATGTAAAGTGTTTGAGCTCTGTGCACTTTGTTTTTCTTTATTTTGTTAAAATGTGAGTATTCTTGCTTTAGCCTCGCACGAAAGAGGTCCTCAGGACTGGAGTCGGCAGCCTCCATCAGAACCAAAGTGTTTGTATGGGGTCTCAATGATAAAGACCAGCTGGGTGGTCTCAAAGGCTCAAAGGTCAGTGTGTAAAATGCTTTCTTATTGTTTTGATTACACGTAATGATGGTATTTTTTTTAAAGAGCTTTGATACTTTGGTGTTTCCAGATTATGTAATTTATCATTTCATTTTTCCTTCAAAGATCAAAGTTCCTTCATTCTCCGAGACACTCTCTGCTCTGAATGTAGTACAGGTGTCTGGAGGTTCCAAAAGCTTATTTGCAGGTCAGTCAATTCTGTCAAAACCAGTTGAGAGCATTCTACCGTAATTAAGATTCATTTTAAATATCCATATCACTTGATATTAAAGTCAAGTTTATTTTTATTTATTTTTTTATTTTTGGCCCACCACCACACCACCCCAGCTTTGGAGGACAACTTTTCTTTTTTGTTAACGATATAAACAAAAACTGAAAACCAATGCAGTGAGAGGGAACAAAATAAAGTAAATAAGTATATAAATAAAGGGCCAGTAATAATACTAAAAAACAGTAAAAAAAAAAAAAAGGTAATTACAGACTGAGGGTAGGTGGAATGTGTGTGCATCTGTTTATGCATGTGTGCATGCGAGATAATATACGTGGGCATCATATCTTTTTTTTCTTCACTCGTTATGAGTTACAAGGCAAGACAGTGATTAACATAATTATTTAAATAGAATGGCACAAATATACTTTTTTTTTTTTTTTTACTTTTATTAAAGGAATTTAAATGTGTACATGCATAATCTGTTATTGATGTCTCGAGTAAGAAGCAGATTTTAGGGAATTTCCAGAGTATAACTACCTATTGCTGTATTTGCAGTGACAGCAGAGGGGAAGGTGTATGCCTGTGGGGAGGCCACTAATGGCAGACTAGGCTTGGGACTGTCCAGTGGCACCATCCCTATTCCTCGCCAGGTCTCTGCCCTCAGCAACTATGTAGTGAAGAAGGTTGCTGTACATTCAGGTCTGTACTTGCAAAAATGCATTTCTTGGTGCCATGTTCTTTTAACCCACACCATCTCAGAAATCTACTTGTACCAAATGTTGTCTTTTTTGTTTGTGTGTGCCTGCACACAGGTGGACGCCATGCCATGGCTCTGACAGTAGATGGCAAAGTGTTTTCTTGGGGTGAGGGAGATGATGGCAAATTGGGGCATTTCAGTAGAATGTAAGTTAAGTTAAAAATTGTTGCGTTTCGTGCTTATGAGCACAACATATTGCATGTTGATGTCATTGTCATTTTATAGCAATAAATAGAGAAACATGTCTCTATAGGAACTGTGATAAGCCACGTCTAATAGAGGCACTGAAGACAAAGCGGATTCGGGACATTGCCTGTGGCAGCTCCCATAGTGCAGCAATCACCTCTAGTGGAGAACTTTACAGCTGGGGCCTTGGAGAATATGGCCGCCTTGGCCATGGAGACAACACCACCCAACTCAGGCCTAAACTGGTATAGGCTTTATGTTCATTTAAAAATTCCTTTTCTTAATGTTTTTTCCTTCCCATTTGTATGTTCATGTCTCTTATTCATTTCAAATCTTTTGTTGTGCAGGTTAAAGTGCTGCTGGGTCATCGAGTTATTCAGGTAGCATGTGGAAGTCGTGATGCGCAAACTCTGGCTCTTACAGATGAAGGTACAACTAACCAGTTCTTTGGCAAATATTCATAGTGGACTTGGAGATGTGTGTGAACAATTTGAGATGAGATGAATACAGTGCCACATTAAAAAAATACATATATATATATATATATATTGTGAAGAAGTCAGTTGTTCATAATTTTAATTCAAAAAGGTAAACTGTCTTATTCTGTTCATTATACAATATGTAAAGTGATATTTTTAGCCTTAAATGTTGTACTGTTGATTATGGCTTATAGCTCATGAAAATCTAGAATCTCAAATGATTAAATTTAATGATTAATTATTAAAAATTAAGTTACTTTTCAAACAGTTTCAACATTTAAAACAAAGACTTGAAATGATATTTTACATGTAATGACTGTAAAATGACCATAAAATAATTTTTTTAATCAAAATATGAACACAACTGAACATTTTCACAATGTATGCATGTTTGGAGATGCTCTATTAATGTGCTTTGTGGTTCTGTGCATAATCATTAATAGTTTATTTTGTGTTGGTTGAGACAAACTGTTTTTGTATATGTGCAGGACTTGTGTTCTCATGGGGAGATGGTGACTTTGGGAAGCTGGGCCGTGGTGGAAGTGAGGGCTGCAATATCCCTCAGAACATTGAGCGACTGAATGGACAAGGAGTGTGTCAGATTGAGTGTGGAGCTCAGTTCTCTCTTGCACTCACCAAGTCTGGAGTCGTTTGGACCTGGTACGCTGTTACAGTATATTATGTCATGCAGGCATTTTATGCGTTCTGCATTTTGTAGGTTCTAAATCAGGAACTGAGGGGGAAAATATTCCTATTTGTTCTGACTTGTGCAGGGGGAAAGGGGACTACTTCCGCCTGGGTCATGGTACTGATGTGCATGTGCGAAAGCCCCAGATGGTGGAGGGACTACGGGGTAAGAAGATTGTTCATGTGGCTGTGGGAGCACTGCATTGCCTGGCTGTCACAGAAACAGGACAGGTCAGTCATGCTCAGTCAAGAAATAAACTTTTCTTTTTAGTAAATGTTTTTTTCAGATCAGAAAGTCCATTAGTACTCATGGGGGATGTGGAGTGTATGTAGTAGCATCCTTGTTTTTCTAGCTGATTGTTACTAGGTATGTAATAGCCATAAGATTTGTGTTGAGCGTTCTCTTTGGCTGTTTCAGGTATATGCATGGGGTGACAATGACCATGGGCAGCAGGGGAATGGTACTACCACAGTAAACAGGAAGCCCACACTGGTGCAGGGCTTAGAAGGGCAGAAGATCACACGTGTGGCCTGTGGCTCATCTCACAGTGTGGCCTGGACCACAGTGGACGTAACCACACCCTCTGTCCATGAGCCTGTCCTCTTCCAAACTGCCCGAGACTCACTTGGAGCCTCATATTTAGGTAAAAGTGACCTCCATTGCTTTTCTTGATTTAAAATGTGACTGTAAAAGCAATGTTTTTGTTTTTCTCTCTTTTTGGTAGCCTTTTCTTTCTGCCATCCAAACAGTGGTATTTAAATTTTTTGGGTAAACACAGAAGCAAGCATAGATCAATTTGATCTGATTTTATCTGCTGTGTAGGTGTACCATCAGACAGTGACCCATCCTCACTGAGTAATAAGCTGAGTGGACAGAGCAGCTTAAAGCCCAACAGGCCATCTCTGGCCAAAATCTTGCTCTCTCTTGATGGGAACCTAGCCAAGCAACAGGCCCTGTCTCATGTGCTCTCTGCTCTGCAAATAATGTATGCCAGGTATGCATTGTACTGCTTATTTAGTAGCGTCCCTGTGTGATTGAGGAAAAACATGCTTGTGGAGAAGGTTTAAAGCTTGAATGACTTGAAGCAGTCTTTGGC
>BRDA01002056.1:0-37057 GCA_036984385.1 Crenuchus spilurus
TGCAGACAGGCCATGCAAACAAACACACACACACACACACACACACACACACACACACACACACACACACACACACACACACACACATCTATGAAACCACACTGTTGTAACTTGTGCAGAATGAGATCTGGCATTGTCCTGCCAAGGGCGGAGCCCTGCCCTCACCTCGGATACAGAGACCATTGTGAAATTATGTTAATTCCAGCATACAGTCCGCTCAGCAAATGCACAGAACCAGAAACGGGTGAAAACCTGGCCAGTAGGAGTAATCACTGCTCTTCAGGATTGTTTTGAGCACACTGACTGGGACATGTTTAGGAAGTCAACAACATATGGCAACTTCACCAACTTTGAGGAGCACACGACATCAGTGACTTGCTACATGAGCAAGTACACTGATGAAGTCACTGTCACCAAGTCCATCACCACATGCCCTAACTAGAAGCCGTGGATGACTGCAGAGGTGCGTGTGCTACTGAAAGTTCAAGACTCTGCATTCAAATCATGTGACAAATCTGCCCTAGTGCAGCAAGTGCCAAACTGCCCCTGGCCATCAGAGAAATAAAGCGCACACACGGGCAGAGCATCAACAGCCACTTCCAGAACAGCAGTGACACATGGCACATGTGGCAGGGCATCCGGGCCATCACCAACTACAGGTGTTCTACACCTGCCTGTGACAGTGATGCTTCCCTTCCAGATCCACTGAACAACTTCTACACTCGGTTCAAGGCACAGAATGATGTGGTGGTGGCCAGGTGCTTTGTCTAATGACAGTGGATGTGAGAAACTATGCAGAGTCAACCCAGAGAGAGCTGCAGGACCCAACAACATTCCTGGCAGAATGCTCAGTGACTATGCAGACCAGCTGGCAGACATCTTCAACAGCTCCATCATTCCAACATGCTTCAAGGTGACCACCATCATGACAGTGCCAAAGAAGTCATCAGTTGCCTGCCTTAATGACTACCATCCCATTGCACTCACATCATGAAACGCTTCGAGATGCTCATCACGAGGCACATCAAAACCCTGTTTTCACTATCAATGGATCCACTACAGTTCGCATATCATCCCAACAACTCTATGGATGATGCCATAGCCATTGCAATCACTCACCTGGACAAGGAGGACATATGTTAGAATGCTGTTGATACACTTCAGCTTGACATTCAACATCATTCCTCAGCACCTGATTGGAAAGCTGAGCTTGCTGGGACTGACCACCTCTCTCTACAACATGATCCGGGACTTCCTGACTGGGAGACTGCAGTTTGTCTGGATCGGTACAAACACCTCCAGCACCACCAAAATGTGCACTAGAGCCCCACAGGGCTGTGTGCTCAGTTCACTGCTGTTCACCTTACTGATTCATGATTGTGCAGCAATTCACACTTCCAATCAAGTCATCAAGTTTGCAGAGGACACAACTGTGGTGGGTCTCATCAGTGCAAACAACAAGTCAGCTTACAGAGAAGAGTTGAAATGATTAATGGACTGGTGTAGAGTCAATAACCTGCCTCTGAATGTTGACAAAACTAAGGAGATGGTTGTTGACTTTGGTAGCTCACAGAGAGAATCACTCTCCACTGAACATGACGGCTCCCCTGTGGAGATTGTCAGAAAAGAAAGAAAGACATAAGAAGTCCTGTTTGCATGTAGGCTTGCAAATCGAACTTATGATGTCTTTCTTTCAACAATGGTTTTCTTTAGCCACTCTTCCGTAAAGGTCAGATTTGTGGAGTGCACGACTTATAGTTGTCCTGTGTACAGATTCTCCCACCTGAGCTGTGGATTTCTGCAGCTCCTCCAGAGTGACCATGGGCCTCTTGGCTGATTCTCTGACATGTGCTGTGCTTACTTGATCTGTCAGTTTAGGTGGACGGCCATGTCTTGGTATGTTTGCAGTTGTAGAATACTTTTTCCATTTCTGGATGATGGACTGAACAGTGCTCCTTACAGGGTGCGTACACCTTTTACAAGGTAAAATTCAAGCACTTTCAAGGCCCATTTTCAAGTTTTTCCAGCACCTTTCAGCTGTGGCAAATTAATAACGGTGATCTCAAAACTGCGATTCAGTGATAATCAATATATCGCAAAACTATTCTCCTCACTTCACAGCGACTATGCTACTGAGAAAAAATTACTTTTAAGTAAGTAAATAGCAGGAATGATGGATTTACTGGTGTCAGTTTCACACAATTTAAATACCACTGTTCTTCATCGCATGTTTATCTTATTCATTTGATTGAGCAGTTACTGTAGTATGTCAAATTTGGGGTGAGTTGAGAGCATTTATACATACATATACTCAAAATTATTGTTTTGCTTTTTGCCACACTGCAAGAGATGGTTTTATGTTTATGTCTTTTCATCAGATTTTGATGCTTCTTTCCTAAATATAATTATAAACAGGAGGAAAGTGTTATTTACAATGTTTACTCTCAATACATTTATCATCAAGTTTAAGGTGTTAGACTTGGAGTGTAGTAAAACATATGTACCAACGCTATGTCCCTATTGCTAGCATTGTTGGCCTGTTGGGAGCACAGGTTAAAAGCCCTGTATTTTGTAATGCTAGGAGAGAACAGAGGTGGGCTAATTAAGTTTGTACTTGTTATCATGTTTCACTACACCCAAAGCCCATTTCACACCAGAGTTCTCCTTTAAAGTCATTTACTTCTCATATGCCAAGATGTATGTACAGTCCCTTGCAAACGGGTGACACTGGATGTTATTTAGGGGTATCAGAGTACAGAATACTAATGCACAATACACTTTCCAGATTTGTATTTAAAAATTGTGGAAAAATATCTATAAATTCCTCTCAGTTCATAATTACTTGCTACTTTGCATTGGCCTACTACACTAAATCCTAAAAAAACACACTTAAGTTTGTAGGTGTAACGTGTGGAAAAGTTAAAGGGGAATAAATACTTTTTCAGAGTACTGTACAATTGTCTACTGTAGTAGAGAAAACTGGCTGATGACAACTCTGTAACTATACTGTACTGATTTACTCAAGTTGGCTAAATGCAATGGTACATTTTGCAGAGTAATCTTGATAGATGCTAAACAGTTTTCGTTATGTTCACTGCGTATGTCATTAATGGTCGTGCTGTAACTGGCATGCAAAACTAGCTTTACCACATTTTATCACACCATGCTTCGTAAAAATAAGCCTGCAAAACCCCCAGCTGGCGGTGCGCATACATACGCTAGCAGGCTAACTACCGCAGCCTCCCGTCATGTTACTGCTGTTATCACCAGCCAGGGTTGCCAGGTCCAACAAAAATATCCAGCCATACGTGGAGGCGCGAGCAAAGCCTTTTTTATTTTATGCTCTGCAATTTTTTAAGGATCTGGCAGGTTGTTTTTATTATGTTATTGGATTCCCCATATAAAAAAACTACAGTCTGTACATATTCCAAAAATCTGAAAAAATATCTTCCAGTTGAAAATGGATGTTTCGTGACTAAATATACTAGTGCTGTTATAAACGCGCGTTTTTTGGGTCACGTGAGTCATGATGTAGCTGGAGGTACACAAATCCAGGGCACAGCTGCTAGGTCACTATGTCAGCCTTGTTGCATTGTATATCACACTCCTAGAATGGTAAATACTTGTGTTGCTGGAGGTTGTACTAACTCCAACCTGTCTGGCGAACGTGTACATCGATTTCCCTCACAGAAATGCCAGACATTTAGGGCATGGGTACGTTTTGTTCAAGTAAAAAGACAAGACTTCACTGCAAAGAGTGTCACAGCCCACTCAGTCCTATGTAGTGCACACTTATTAGAAAGTGACTATAATGTTGGTGACTTGATGGAGCATAGCATAGGTTTTAGAACTAGAATTCCCAAGCTGACAAAAATTTTCGTAGCTCTGTGCCCCCGCATCGAATGCTGGAGCGATTAACCAGCCTTTGTCACCTGTGCTGCTTTCTTTGTCTTGCAAATAAGCCCATCTGCAAACACTCGATCTCACAGAGTCTCACTCAGTTTCAGAGAGAGCAAGTTCTCTTTCCACAAAGGAAAAAAATATTTACATAAAATAGAGCAGGAATCATTCTACAGGCTTACACGCACGTATACACACACAAACACGAGCAGAATCAATGCGATCGTCTGAGTGCGTGCCAGAGGCTATAACGAGCCCAGTGGCTGAGGCCAAATACCAATACAAAACTCTCCCTACGACATTCACCCTACCCCCTACAGACTCTCATTTACATCACATTACGTCTTTAATGGGTCACATGAAGGGTTTTTTTCTGAAAACTCCAGGTTTGTATTGGTATTGGGCCTCGGCCGCTCGGCTCATTACAGCCTCGGTCGCGCGCTCAGTCGATCGCCTTGATTCAGCTCGTGTTTGTGTGTGTGTCTAGCTTGACTGTTGATGCACTAATAATTAGTCTACAGTTAATATCTTCACCATATCTATAGCTGTATTACTACTTCTAGATGTACATGTGCACTGTACATATCCCCAATAAGATGCCCCAGTATTTTTATTCTTGTAGAAATTAAATGATACTTGTCTCGTGCCATTCAGCCGGTCATAATCTACTACAGGATGATCTTGTGTTCTCACTGGCTCAAAGTTATAAGGCTGTGGGCCTTCAAAACTAAAGCCCAGGTCAAATTCCTGCTCTGTTTCTTCTGATCCATGCATTCCAGACATTGTGTAAACAAGGATAGCACTTTTCCACCAACACGGAACCGGCACCGTTCTGGTTCACGAACCTAATTTTGAACCTTTCAGCGCATTTCCACCAACAAAAATACCGCCCCAAACCAGGAACGTTAGTTCACAGCGTGAACCAAAAAATACTTGTTTTTTCAGTGCGAACCAAATGCGCCTGCGCACTCAATGCAAGAAGATGGTGACTCGTAGCGTACAGCGGTCCATTGAAGAAACTCAGTTTTTGTTATCTATTTGGTGTTCTCCGGAGTTTCAGGAGAAACTTGAGGGAAGTATTAGAAAGGAGAAACTTTACAGCGAGCTGGTGGAGGATTTAGTTCGGCCAGGTTTTGTTCGTTCAAGAGAGCAAGTGATAGATAAGCTAAAGAAGCTAAAAAAGGACTACAGAGATTCTAAAAAGGAGCTATCGTGCAGTGGAGCTGGATGAGGGAAGACAAGATTTGACTTGTGAAGGGAAACAAACATTTGTACCAAGAGCACAAATGCTCGCAAGTAGTTGATGCGCTCCGCCATCTTTGCTTATAATTCCGCTTTGTTGATGACGTACACCGTGACGTAACCTCTGTTCAACTAAAACGAGTGGAAATGTGGGCTGGTTCACTAAAAAGCACAGAGGTTCTCATGAGCCCGAACGGCACCAGTTCAAGAACCAGAGTTATTTTGGTGGAAAAGTGCTAGGAGTGAGGCAGGGCTACCCTACCCTAGTTTCCTTCCAGCTACGTCACTTCCGCTATTTATGGCTCCTCGGTGAATTTTGGATGAGCGTGGCCAGCAGCCGTGAAAAAACATCTCAAAATCATCTTATTTATGTATTGTTAACAGTTTTAACATCAGAACTGCATTTTATAGCCTTATTTCATCATAAAATAAAATATTTCAATCTTACTTTTAACCTGCCAGATGCTCTTTAAGTGAACTTATTTAATCAGATGTAAAGTAAATGCAGTTAGAATTTCAAGCATTTTCAAACACTTTCTCCAAAATTCCAGCACTTTCCAGGCCTGGAAAACAGAACGTTAAAATTCAAGCTTTTTCCAGGATTTCAAGCACCTGTACAAACCCTGTCCTTAGGATGCTCAAAGCTTGGGATATGTTTTTATAACCTAACCCTGCTTTAAACTTCTCCACAACTTTATCTCCGACCTGTCTGGTGAGTTCCTTAGTCTTCATGATGCTGTTTGTTCACTAGTGTTCTCTAACAAACCACTGAGGGTTTCACAGAACAGGTGTATTTATACTGTGACTAAATTACACACAGCTGGATTCTATTAACTAATTAAGTGACTTCTAAAGGCAATTGACTGCACTGGATTTTGTTTAGGGGTATCAGAGTACAGGGGGCTGACCATTTTTGAATGTCAGACTTTAAAGAACCATGTATCATTTTATTATTATCATTATTACATTACACTTATAGAGCGCCTTTCTAGATACCCAAGGACGCTTTACAATTGACACACTCCATTTACACACACTCAACTACACACACCAGAGAGAAGCGGTCACACTCAACTACACACACCGTCGCCCACTGCGTACTCTCAACTGGAAGCAACTGTCCACCTGGAGGACTGCATCGAGCACTAGGGGGTTCACCCAGGACAGAGTTCCAACCATATCTGGGCACATAGGTGTGCAGAAATAGACATCAGACACCACCAACTCTGCCATTTATCAACGAAAGTGCCCTTTTGAAACTTTTTTTTTCTTCTTTTTTTGCAGTCTTCACTGGGGGGGGGGTTCGTTCGGTGCGCACGAGTTGAGTTTAGTTTGTCCTCCAGTGTGTGTGGGGTGCGCAAGCAGTCTCGTTCAGAGAGACAGAAGGAGGGGAGCGGATGTTGCTGGATCGGTTCTGGGTTGGATGTAAGATCCAGATATATTGAGAAAAGACCCGGAATTATTGCTCCGTAGCCCTGCACCGCCCTAGCACCTGCCCCTGATCCTCACATCAATCTGATTAACTATACAGAGCTTAAAACTTACTTACATATTGTGCTGATAGAGAAAAGACAACTTATAAAATCCCGTATAATACAGAACAGTCTTATTATTCTTTACTGGAGAACACTTTGCTTAAAAACCAAATACATATATAACACACTCTGAGCTGCTGATGAGATCAGTGTTACTGCACAGCTCACAGACGGTAAGTTACTCATGTAAACAAATTAATTACATCTACCAACACAGGATGATGACTACATTAATAAAACACTAAGTCAGCACAACACAACTGCATAAAATAACCGATATGAACAATTTATAACTGTTTTTAAACCGTGTAAAACCCGCAAGTGCTTTTGGGTGATGACGTCAACATGTCCAATCAAATTAATTTTTAAAATCATGGCCTAATGAATCATTATTAGGGCAGAGAGAGCCCGTGTGTGAGAGGGAGAGGAAGAGGAAGAGAGAGAGAGAGAGAGAGCACGCTCGCACGCACGTGTGAGAGAGAGAGAGAGAGAGAGAGAGAGACTGAACGTCTGTTCACGTGACGCTCCGCCAGTATTTTGACTGTATTACTGACTGATAAGCTGCATGATTCTCATCATTTTCTAGAATATTTATTAACTTGCGGGATTTTTCGACATGAATGTCTCGTCCCGCTCCCGCGACGAATGCCTGACTGACCGACTGCTCCCGCAAGAGACGATTAATTGTGGTCCCGCACCGCAAGATATTGTAACGGGTCCCGTGGGAATGCAGACCTCTACTCTAAGCCCAACGTGAAATCATTTTGTTGTGCAGTAAAATGTCTCATGTGCGTGTAATCCACGTGCGCTAAAAAGTGCCCTTTTCCCCCCCAGAGGACTTGCCCCCCAAAATGTCTGTGCACGCCACTGTCTGGGCATATATACATTCATACACAGACATGCACATTCATACACACACCAGGGTAAATTTTTTTTTTAGAGTAGCCAATTTACCTGATATCCATGTTTTTGGACTGTGTAAGGAAACTGGAGACCCCGGAGGAAACCCACGCAGACACGGGGAGAACATGGGAAACTCCACTCAGATGTGGACTCGAACCCAAGACCTCAGCGCTGAGAGGTGACCGTGCTAACCACTAAGCCATCATTTTCATTCCACTTCACAATTATGTGCTACTTTGTGTTGGTCTATTACTTAAAATCTCAATAAAATACATTTAAGTCTCAGTCTAGTCAGAGGGCTTGTACTATAGCATATGTCCTGCACAATTACATGCTTATTGTATGTCTTCAAATGTTGTGTTCTGTGTTACACCTGGTCCTGGAGGAATGTTTTGTTTCATTTTGTACTGTACTCTTGAACTTGAACAAAGAATTAATGACAAGGACCTGTATAATATATAATTTATAATAAGACTATTTCTTAGACCCAACATCTAATTTGGTCTAGTTGGAATTTGACTGATGTAGAGGCCCTGCAGGTTTGGTTTGTTTCACTTTTGAAGTCAGTAAGAAAAGGCCAGACCCACTGAGTCACTGCTGTCAGTATATAAAGTGATCAGCAAATCATTTGTTGCATAAAAATTTCATTAATTATGTAAAAGACACACATTTGTTCTAAATACAAAAGTACGGCATTGTTAAGGCATTTTTATTGGTCATGACCTTGTTCTTGTTTGGACTGACCTTGACTCTAGACCAGCCAAAGTCTTTGACTTGTCATGGATTAAACAAAGCCTGAATTGACTATGGTCCTAATTCGAATGTGAATTGGATGAGAATGTGAGACAAATTGTAGTGCAAACATAGCTGCTTGTTAATTCTTAAAAATGTCACTTACACGAAAGGATTGTTGCCTTAATGACAAAACAGAAAATATTAAGAGGTAAAAAATATACAGCAGAGCCTGGTGTATTGCAGCTGTCTGGATATTACACCATAAAGTGACTGTATTGCAAACAGATGTCTGGCATTGGTTATCTTTATAGAGCATCATTATGGCACTGCTATTCCAAAACAGGCTTAAAACAGTCAGGTGGTCAGTGATGTGTATACTTTTGTACTTGAACTTGGCTAAGTGTTTTTTTTAACAAATTGACATGTCACAAGGGAGTATCTGGCTTTTTAAAACCATTATTGCAAAGTCCCATGTGCACAAAATACATTTTCCCAAATACTTCATGCCTTCCTTCAATTCATGTGAAACATGTTACTGAATCTTTTTAGAAAGCTGGGTAGAAAGCAATGTTGAATGCCCAAAGGAGAGCTCTAATGCAGCAGGCATTTTAGCCATAATTATGAGCTTCCAGCTGAGAAAAGATGTTCAGGAAATGTAGTGTACCATGTACAATATACCTCTTAAGTAAGTAATAAAGATCACATTGCTTTAAATAAATAAAATAAAATAAAAAACAGTTAAAGAAGTGCAAGACCAGGTTCTATAACATCCATTTGACTTTGTCATTTTCTTCCTTCTATTCCCCTTTTTTTTCTTTTTTTTTCCCTTTTTCCTTCGTTCTTTCGGGTGATCAGATGAGATTGTATATAGCATGTATTTTTAACCCCATTAACTGAAAGAGCCTAATATTTACTGCATATGTGGTTTGAGTTCTTGTACAGGTTATGGCAACATTCCCAAATCTTAACGGCGTTGATGTGTGTTGTGGTTTCCGTCAAAGTGCAGTTTTTTTTTTTAATGTGGGCTTGGAATGCATCTCTTCCCATTTGTGCTTTATAATGAACGTAACGTTCACCATGCTGCATTTGAAACAGGTTTCATGAAAGGCTTTAATCAACGTATGGAATGTGCTGAATCAAATGCACAAACCTTTTTCTTTCTCCAAAAGCTGCAACAAAAACAGGATTGTCATGTTAGAACTTCCCCCGTGGGCCTATCACATGATCTTTAGTAGTGTCATTTGAGGTGAGCAGTAACTGACACGACCGGTTGAGTTAACCTTTGATTTCCACCTTTGTATTATAACAGGCTTACATTATACTAAAATGTAGAGCAAATGGCTGTGGAATGAAATGGAAGGCATTTTGAGTTTGGAGCTTCTTTGAAAGGTTTAGAGTTACATTAGGCAAGCTGTTAGGCTGAACAATGTTACCCTTTTCTGATTAGCAAGAAAACATTTTTTGTAGTCTTGCTTTGATTAACAGTGATTAATATATTACACATTACTCATGTAAATGCATGTTCATGGGGGTTGATTTCAGCAGTGAGTCTTTCTACTTTCATCGTCAATAACTGCATCTGCAGATGATTGTCATCCATCATTGTGAAATCTACGCTTTGACAGTCTTGAGAATATTTCTGATGGTTCATCGCAGCTCTTCCCTAAAAAATATTCAAAACAGGGTCATCTTCACATGGCACTTATTTCTGGATCAGTTCTGGTCCAAATCCAAAATCGATACAAAGAGGGTGAAACCTGATCCTGGATCAGCGCTGTGCATGCTGTGGTTTCAGAGGAGGCTCCCTAGTGGGAAATGGGTAGGGCTGGGCCACGAATCGAGGGCGTCTCAGGTCAAGTGGCATGCCTGTGTGAGAGTAAACAAGCTCACACTGGCTCTCTCGCTCTGCTCTGCTGAGCTCCGATGCCTCGTCCCAGCAGCTCAGCTGCCTAGACATAATGACCCTACGGTGTGCCAGAGTGGCATATGCTACCAAGGCTTGTCCTAAGCGCACACACACATAAGCTCACTGAAGTCCCTACAATCAGGCCACTCAACAATGCAGACAGCAGTTAAACCTTGGGCCTGTTGTCACCCACCTATCAACATGGAATATGAGAGTGGGTGAGGTAGCTTAATGCTGTGTTCATGGGTAATAGAATGCTCGGTTAACCGGTCCAGGTGCCAGTATTTGAATACTGAAATCACTATTCAGGTTTTCATTATGTTGCATCATGCAAAGTAATAGAAAAAATATACAAGTCAACAAGGTCAGGAAAATATACAGGTGAAACTGACATTTTAAGAGGGCTGTAAAATTTTGCTTGGTTTTAGTATGTTACTTTAGTTCACTTACAAGGAAACTGTCAAACACATCTTAGCTAGTATCTGCAGCTTGTCTATCTATAATACCTGATGTTAGCCAGAAACAAAGAAAAGTGAGCTATGCATACTCATTGTTACCTTGACAAACCTTTACCATTCATCTATGGAGAACTAAAACCCTTGCCTGCAGTCTTCCTACCTAATGTTACAGAGCATGTAGGAGTGTTATAACCTGAATTCTGATTGTAGTCAGATTTTTTCTTAATTTTCCCAGAATGCTTTTTTTTTTAAAATGTTTTTCTCAACATTCAAATTTTCTGATCGTACATTGTTTTTGATTTTCTCCCTTTTTCTCTGTGTGTATTTTATATATATGTATTTATATATAGAATATACTTATACAGTATATAGAATTTCAATCAGTTAATCGCGATTAATCACTTTCTTTAGATGGAAAATTTTGAAGAGACTGATGGCAGAAAAAAAGATATGCATTTTTATGAGGGAAGTGGGCTGATTTGTTTAGACAAATGTTTTAATGCATTTTTACTAAAGACTTTGTAAGACACTTGCCTTATTCTACAACATTTTATATGTTAATACAGTGAAACCTTGACTTATGAGTTTACAATGTGCACATACCCTAGACAGAGTTTCACAAAACTTTGCTTCTTTTGTTTAGAAACAGAGCTGCAATTGTAAATTTGAAAACAAGAAGCAGAACTCAATAGTGAGCCTAATAGCCTTGTTGTTTGTGGTGAATCAGCAGATCTTAATGTCTCACAGGCTAGTCAGTATGATTTAAGACACAGTAATACTTACTGTAAACTATGTATAACTGCAACTACCCCATAAGAAAAAGTTTGGACAATATTAAAAAATGTGGTGTTTCTTACATTTTACTGTGACTTAATTGCAGACAATATGCACCCAAGGTGAGCAGAAAGCAACATGTTTTGTCTCATCAACGTAATTTTATTTGTTGATACACAACAATCCATTCCTGTATTTCAGGTCTGCAACACAATCAAAAAAGTTTGGAAGTGGCAATTTAGGGTTAGTATTAGGCAAAAAAAAAACTAAATGATGTGATTTCAAATAGGTGATGTCAACAGGTGACTAATCATTATTTAGTACAAAAACCAGCAAAACCAAGCAAATCTTTGTCAAGCATGACAATACAGAGGTACATTCACAAAGGTCCTTGTTAAAGGTAATTTACACTGTGATTCTGCAGCATTAATGCAGAAATGTACATTGAGATTTAAGAGCATATGTTGCCTTCAAGACATCTTTACTATGGACATTCACATTTTTCAACAAGATAATGCAAAACCACATATTACAAATGTATGACTGCAGAAGAAGAGGGTATGGGTACTGGACCGGCCTTGCATCAGTACTGACCAGTACCCAACAGATGATATGTGGAGAATTTTTAAATAAAACATGTGACAAACACAACCCCATACTGTTGTACACCTTAAGTGTCAAAACATATTTTAAGAGTTGTAAGAAGGAATGGCAACATTATCCATTGGTAATTGCATTACTATCCCAACTGGATTGTGTTGCAGGCCTGAAATGCAGGAATGGATGTATGTTAACAAATAAAATTAAGTTGACCAGATAAAATATGTCATATGCTGGACTCGTACTGTGTGCAATAAAATAACATTTTAATTTTAATAAAGCTTTTTATTTGCAGTTTCAATACTGACAACTTCTGATTTGGGTTTGTACAAAAAAAAGATCAATTTGAGACAATGAATCTGTATACACAAACCACCTCAGTTGACCTAGAATCAAGTTAGTGACAATGGTGCTCATAAATCTGATCCAAGGTCAGGCTGCTTTGTGAATGCCAACCATGCTGGTTCTTGAAACTGTTGCCTGTAGCGGTTAGGTTTTATTAATTTTATCAGTACAAAGTAAGACATACTAACCAATTGGGCTATTTAGGTGACTATTGAGTTTTTTTCAATTTTAGACATATAGTTGCAGTTCAAAATGAAAGAAGCAAAAAACTCTGGAGCCCAAACACGTTTTGACTGTTTGACAACATCTGTGGTAAGTGGATGTGAAAATATGATTTTCACTAAGCCATTCTTTTAATAACACACCAGTTTATCATGTTTGTGTAGGCAGGTCACATGGTTATGCGTTTTTGATGGCAGATTGAGATCAGCCCCCTTTTGACTAACACTTACAGATACATGTCGCTAGCTTGGGATGAGGACAAACATGTACAGTATTTTCTTTTTATCCTGTGGGCTGCCCTGGTCTCAGATGGCCTGGCCTTGACTTGTAGGGTTTACTTTACTGTGAGACACAAACCTCCTGCCATTGTCTGTATTGTTAGAATTGCACTGAATATATGAGCACAGACACACACACAGAGACATCACTGCCTCCCTTAGGAGTGTATGTGTGCTTCTTTGACCCACATCTCCCTGGGTTGCCCTCATTGTTTGCGTTTCCTGAGATAGGAGCGTGTGTGTGTGTGTGATTCATCTAGTGTAGTGAGTTCATGTCCTCACAGTCATGCTGTTTCAGCACTCATGGGTCAAGCAAACATTAGACTCTTCCTCTTCTTTTAGTGTTTGCTCTCTGCCCTAGATACAAGTAACCAGCCTCTTAACATACAGTGTGTCAGTATACTGTAAACATATTTTCTGTTATAACTGTTTTTGTAAGGTAGAACATTTAAGCATTAAAAAACCCCAAAAGTCCTGCCATGTATCACTTACCTCAGCAGAATAACACATCTTTGAATAGGCAGAAGATAAGAACCAGTACCTAGCAGTAAGTTACTGCCTTTGCTCTGTAATGTCTCTTTAAGAACTTGACTATGTCCCCTAGACTCCCCAGAGTTCACTGGCCCTCCTTAGGCCCTCTGCCAAGCACTATGTGGCTCTAAGGTCTTGCAGAAACCCAGGCAGGTTTTAAAGTACATATCTCTGTATGTGAACTAGTAGAGAGCAGCACCATCTCACTGCAACACTCAGAACTGCACTCAAACGCTTTCCCGATGTTTCTTTCTCTCTGCTCTCTTTGCAGGCAAAACATTTTGCTATATCGCCACCTCGTGGCAAGGAGGAGAAACTGCAAGATAGTATAGAACTAGAGAACCGCCCAGCATGGTGGAAAAGGTGATAAAGATATTTTGTGTAATAACACAGATTCATGTATACTTCATATAAATAAATTATTTGTTGTTTTTAATAATTAGTCGAAATTAGATTAGTCTAAATACAAGATATTATTTGTTTGTTCTGCCGATATTTCTTTGTGATTAAATCTGTTTTCACTTTTAATTATTTTTATATATTTTACAGCCATGTCTCTTGCTTTCAGTAAATTCATTTTTTATTTATTTGATTTATTTTATTTTTTATTTTTTTCTACAGGCATGTCATGTCACAAACCGTCATCGCTTTGTGATGGTAGGCTGCGCACCCTTAGCAAAAAAAAGTATATGTCGAGTACATGTTATTAAGTATACTTAAGTATAATAAAAGTATTTCCCTAAGTGTACTTTTATTTAGCAAGTACACTACAAGTATACTTACTTGGGACTAAATTGGAACACTTTAAGTTCAAGTACATAAAAAGTAAACTGGAAGGATACTCTATAATTTTATAATTTTACTCTATAGAGTATCCTTCCAGTTTACTTTTTATGTACTTGAACTTAAAGTGTTCCAATTTAGTCCCAAGTAAGTATACTTGTAGTGTACTTGCTAAATAAAAGTACACTTAGGGAAATACTTTTATTATACTTAAGTATACTTAATAACATGTACTCGACGTATACTTTTTTTTTTGCTAAGGGCAGACGAGTCACTTCTCTCCAATGCCCTCTGTCTCATTGCTTGTAGGAGACTAGCATCTGATAATCCAGTCCATGTTATTCTTGGTCTTCCACAGCTTCAGACTCCTTCCACAAGTCCCATCATAACACTTCCTGCAATGCTCTCATGCACATGCCTCATCACATGACCGACGTAAAATAACTTATGAGATTTAATGTGCATCAGTAACTCCTTTTCAGTTCTGGCCATCTCATAGACTTCCTCAGTGATCATCATCTTCATCCATGAGATCTTCAGCAACTTCCTGATGCACTTCTTTCTTTCATCTTTTTTCTGTAGCTATTGGCCAGGCCAAGACTTTTTATTAGTCTTAGTTTGTTGTTGGTGCTAATTGACCTGCTATTCCACATCTTCAAATTAAATTTCAATTTGACCATCACCACCATGCCCAGTGTCGATGCTCCACCCACACGGATCATGCACTGCATGTGGGGCCCCAAATGCCCAGGGATGCACAAAAAAAGTCAGGTAGAATTAATTTCCTTCACGGCTCTATCCCTAGTCTCCCCACAGGGCCCCCTCCCCATCCATGAAGTTGACGTTAGGCAGTCTCCTGTCTGTGGACTTGGCCCTCCCGGGGAGGGTGGCAGCAAAAGTTGAGCACCAGAAAGCATTTGTGCTTAGGGCACCAAAATGCTTAGCGCCAGCACTGACCATGCCCATGGCCATTCTTGACTTCACTTCACTGTCACAGTCTGCAGCCTTTGTTACTCTACATCCCAAATATATGAAATAGTTCACTTGCTCCAAACTTCTTTCTTCCATTGTGATTTTCAGAAGATCTTAAGTGTTTTGTTATGTTTGTTTTAGCTGCATTCATTAGTATGCTATATTCCTTCGCATCTTTCTCAGTGCCACCCACCAGCTCCTGTAGTTCTTTTGCCAATAAGATGATGTCATCGGCATATCTGAGATTGTTAATGTCCTTCTACTTATCGTGAATCCTCCCATAAATCCATGTAGTGCTTTACTCATCACTTGTTATCCTAAGATGTTAAACAGACATTGTGAGAGGTTACATCCTTGATATACTCTTTGTCTGATGTTGAACCATGCTGAGGTGTGATCAGCTGTCCTGGCTGTACTCATTTCTCAGCAGCTGTATCAGGTGTGAGGGGAAACCCATCTCCAGCATGGTTATCCACTATTGGTTATGCTGTACCATGTCGAATGCCTTTGTGAAATCAATAAAACAGAAATACAGTTCCTGGTTCCTTTCTCTCACTTACTCCAAGATGATCCGGAGGTTTGTGATCTGATCCCAAGTACCTCTTCTTGATCTAAATCTAGCTTGTTCTTGGGCAATCTCCCCTTCCAGCTATGACTGCATTAGTTTTAATATCACTTTCAACAAGATCTTGCTAGCATGTGAGACCAGTGCAATGGTCCTGTAGTTGCTGCATTCTAGCAAGTCTCCTTTCTTCGGCAGTGGGATGAAGACTGATTATGTCCATTCTTCTGGCCAGATTCCAGTTTCCCAAACTTCCATACATACTCTGGAGCTTATTCAATTGTGTCTCTTCACCAAACATGAGCAGTTCAACCCTTATGTCGTCTGGATTAGAAGGCTTTTTCTGTAGCCAGTTCTGACATAGCATGTTTGATTTCTTCTTTCAGTGGTGGTGATTATTCTACTATTTAAATTATATTTGTTTTTTTTTTTTATTGTTTTTTTTTTTTGCTTGCTGTTTTATTGATGTGCCTTATTTTTCTTTATATTTACAGTGAAGTACTTTCATCTGCATTTAAATGTATGAAAATTGTTATATAAATAAAATGTGTAATAATAAAAATAAATGTAGTTTGCTTTTCTGAAAAATAAAAATGTTATAATCTTGCTGAAATTAAATTAACATTTTTGAAATATATTTTAAATTATTTTGCAAAATACAAAATGTGTTACATATTAAAGAGAGTATGTAAGTTGTGTGTGTATAATATGGCTTTAGAATAATTAGAGCTCTACAGATGGAGCACTGGTTAGCTTAACCAAAGGGGTTAAGGAGGTTACACTATTACTAAAATGTTTTTGAGGCAGGAGGTGGGGTCTTTTTAGCTCTAGGATAAATCCTATTAGGAGTCTGGGAGCTTTACTGTGTCCAGACAAAGTGGTGTAATGGAAAAAAATATCTAACATAGGATATTAAGCTCTATATCAGACCTATCAGGGTGAGTTTCTGTATGTGTACATGTCTCTATTTTCTGACTGCTGTCATTGCAATGACTAAATTAATGACACTTAAATACTGAAATGATGTTATTATGATATTTAGATATTTATTTATTTATATTCATATTGTGTGAAATCATTATTGGATATAGGTAATATTGCATATGCTATATGACCCTTACTGTCAGCACTCTGTTGTTCACAGTGACAATGCCGCTACAGAAAGACATACTGAGAGAAGTCTGGTCTGAGAAAACGTGAGTGTTTCATTGTCTATTGATTGGATTATAATGTATTAGTGTCTTTGTTCCTTTGTTTTTCTCCAGTCTGTTCTTGTCCATCTCTTTATTCTCTAAGAAGCATTTTACACTTCATTTAAAAGTTTTCAGTATATTAGAGATAGAGATAAATTAGTATTTGTATAAACTATAAAAAGTAATTTCGTAAGTTAGGAATAACAAGTGCAAAGACGTTGGACTCTTAAGGTGGGACAGACATTGAATTTTAGTTGGAAACGTCAACTTAACATAAAATACCAACATTAGACAGACATATTAATAAAAAATCTTTGTTCTGTTGACATCAACATCAAGTTATATAAAATATAAAGAATTTTTAAAGTATAAAGAATTTTAGTTGGAAATGAAAATTAGGTTGATGTCAAATACCAAAGTCCATATTAGCATTAGACAGACAGACATCAGTCAAAACCCAAAATTGGCTTAACATCAAACTCGGAAGTTGGACAGACATTGAATTTTGATTGGAAATCAAAGTCAGATATCAGTAAATGATCACACACATCAAAGCTGATATTAATGACAAAGATGCATGTATGTGAGTATATGTAGTGTTTTATGACCCTAAATATATTTGTAAATAAATGCAACAGATCTAGTACAAAATTAAATGAAGTTCAGTATGATGTTGCTATAATGCACAATGATGTACATGCACTTGTATTTCAGTATGACTAAATGAGACTTATTTATTGCACTACTGCCTGTAAATTGACTGTAAGCAGCTAACATATCTGGCAGTAAATCACTCCCCATAGTGCCTGGATACTAAGATATACATTCATCTTCATATACAGTATATATAAAATCACTGGTCTTGCAAGCTATATTTTACTTAATTTTATATATTTAGACAAAACTCTTACATTATTACTATGTCAATTTTGCAAGACATTGAAGTCAAAGTAAATAAAATGGCACCACTTCTGAACTTGACTGAACAGCAGTTGACAGTGCTAGCTTACAAAAATAATAAACTAACATTACTGTGATGAAAATTCATTGATATAATTTAATTACCTTTGCTTGCTGTTGCTGTCCATGACAAATGCATAGTCATAGTCAGACACAGAAAAGTAAGTGATGATGGTGAAAAGTGTCCGAAAGGCAGGTTAGCTACTACCATATCTTTTCACATTATGTCAGAAAAGATGAAATTAGTTGAGTTTCCTGCTAAAACAACTGACATTTGCTTCAAATTTGTTTTAAGTTAGACCTCCTACATCCAAGTCTTTGACTGTATTCAAAGTGGCATACTGCATATTACTTATATTGCTTAGTAAGAAATTGATTCTCCCAGAATAGTATGAAGTGTGCCGTACGTGACCAAAATACATTTTTCCAGTATGCCAAAGATACCCGGATGCTTTATTACATCAGGTGAATATTCCAGTATGTATTAAGAGCTATCTTTATGGAATAGGTTTAGTTCACTTGACATCACAACAATAATAAACCCTCCTTATATATAGATAATACTTCCTGAAGGGGTTATCTATCACTGTTGACTTAATTACCAAAGCAAATGATCAATAAAATGTGTTTTATCTGAATAATTATTAATATTCAGATATTATGAATATTATTAGATTAATTGTTAGTTTTCCAAATTTTCCTGCCAATTGGATAGTTTGAAAATGCAGCAACAGGTGACAATTCATAGGTCTAAGTGTGTTTTTAGGTGCTACTTTCAAAATGATAAAATATAATAATTATATAATTATATATTAATTATTAATAATTAAATGATAAAATAACAATACAATAATAATGCCACTGTAAATGAAATACTTCACAAAAAGTAAAAATTAGAATATAAAATTAAAAACAAAGTAAGTGATTCTGTGAAGTGTGTGCTCTTTAAGTTCCCCATATTTAGTTCAAAGATTTTCAAAGATTAAAAAACACAAAATGCATTTTAAAGTCATAATTTAATAGAATTAGGTCTTTGAATTTTAATACAAAAAAATATACAGTGAGGAAAATAAGTATTTGAACACCCTGTGAATTTGCAAGAAATCTTGGGCAGAAAAATCATACATTGTGATTTCCAGATTTTTTCTTTTAGATTATGTCTCTCACAGTGGACATGCACCTAAGACGAAAATTTCAGACCCCTCCATGATTTCTAAGTGGGAGAACTTGCAAATTTGCAGGGTGTTAAAATACTTATTTTCCTCACTGTATATATATTTCATTTTTACAAAATGGGATGTCTATGCAGTAGACAGCTGTCACGCTCCTGGTGTAGCATTCAAAGGAGGACACAAATGCAGGAATCCCAGTTTATAAGTTTAATAAGTCCACAAGCAGAATACAAAACATGAACTGATATGGAGACTAATAGAAACCAATGACTCTAGACACACACAGAGGGGAATATATACACAGAGACTGATTAACAACAGGTGAGAACAATCAAGGGCGGGGCTAGACAACAGGAAGACTTAAAGGAAAAGTACATCAACACATGACATTCAGGACCATACGTGACAACAGCAAACATGCTGTCCTCACTGACTACCTTTACATTTTCATTTATGCTTGATATTTTTAAATGATAAAGATTTCATCAAATGTTTTGTTCATTTCATTTTTTCCATTTTATTGAATGTTCTCTAATTTCTTTCACAAATAAATAGATCCATACCATATTGAAATGTTATTGTCCCTTCAGCCCTGTTATTATTTTCAGCCCTATCATGCCGAGTTCAACTCTGTTATTTGATAGGTTTTTATTAATATTTTGATGATAAAAAGAAAAATGTGGTTAATGTTTGTGGAACAGTGTAGAAAAGTATTAATAAAATAGTACTAATAAAATTAATAGTAATAAAATTAAATTGTTGATGCACATTTATTGATAAAATATGATAACCAATGTTATATAAAATTGCTATCACCTGCTTTGGTACTTAAATTGTGAGTATTAAAAAAATCTGCAAAGAGTAACTGATCTTAAACAAGGGACATCCATATCTTTATTAAGGTTCTAAACAAATTTGCTTGAATATATTTGCAAATCCTAGACAAATGGGGTTCAAGTTTTCTCTGACAGGGTTGAACTTAAAATTTCAGTGAGAAAGAAATGCTTAATGATTGAGATTCCAAGCCTTAGAAAATGTAATTTGTCAGAGGCTTAATTTATCCACTATGATCAGAACTATGAATTGTTTGAGATACATTTTAAAAATGTATATGATCCAAAAGGCGCCCATCTCAGCGAATCACTCAGGTAGTATTTGTACTCTGTCTTGGACATTATTCTCTCCAAATTTATTTTCTGCTCTTAGCCATGTCCATTTACAATTTATAGAGTTCTTTTCAGTTTTTCTTTTCCATTTTAACCACTGTGTCCTGACAGCAGAGCAGGAGTTGGAATTGGAATTTCAGACTGTGTGGATGTTAGGTTGTGATGTTTACCAGATGTTGGATTTTTGTCACTGTACCTCACAACTAATTTCCAGTATTCAATGTGACATTAGGATGAGACATTCAGGCGATGTTAGATTTTGGTCAGTAGTATATTACATTAAAATGACATTTGTATTAGACATTGTCCTGACATTAATTTTGGTAATCTGATGTCACAAAATACATTCAGCCAGTGACCAGCTGGAATAATACTTAAGATCAATGTTTCCCCCAAAAATATTGAATATGAACTTAAATGCATGTCTGTCAAGTTTTGAAATGTGGTTGTCTGAGATTTTCCAAAACCAATACAGCTCCAGGTCCAAAAGTTGTGGGAGGCTGGGTAAAATATAAATGAATGTAAATAAAACCAGAATGCATCCATCCATTCATCCATCCATTATCCCACCTGCTTGAATCCTTATCAGGGTTGCAGTTAGTCTCCTACCACCTCAGGGCAGGGCATTACACTATCCCAACTAAGCCCAGGACAGGGCAAAACCAGAATGCAGTGATTTGCAAATCCCATTGATCCATATTTTATTGACAATAAACCTTAGAACACATGTCAGATGTTGAAAGTGACGCATTTTACCATTTCATAAAACTTGTTTAGAACTTGATGGCAGCAGTGCTTCTCAAAAATGGTGGGATATGTCTACCATTGTTTAGCATCCCCACAACTTTTAAAATCAGTCTGTAAATGTCTGGGAAGTAAGGAGACCACTTGCTTAAGTTTTGGAGGAGGAATGTTATCCAAGGTTGGCTGATGTAGCATTCTATCTGCTCAACAGTACTGGGTTTTCTTTGCTGGATGTTTTGTTCTGTGATGCACTAAATGTTTTATTGTTGTATTTGTGAAAGGTCTGGATTGTAGGCAGGCCAGCTCAGCGCCTGGACTTTTCTTCTGTGAAGCTATTCTGTTGTGATGGATGCAGTATGTGGTTTAGCATTGTCTTGCTGAAATCAGGGCCTTCCTGGCACTGATAACAAGCTGGATTGTTTCTCTCCTTTCAAGTCCACAGTGCAAAGCATCCATTAAAAAAACCACACATTTTGTTTAATCAGGCCACAGAACAGTTTTTCATTTTACCACAATCCATTTTAAATAAGCTTTTGCCCAGAGAAGACAGTGTCATTTCTGTTTGTGTTGACATATGGCTTCTTCTTTGCATGATACAGCTTTAACTTGAATTTGTGTATTGCATGGTGAAATGTGTTCACAGACACTAAATTCTGGAAGTGTTCCTGAGCCCATGCAGTAATTTCCAGTACAGAATTATGCCTGTTTTAATGCAGTGCTTCCTGCCAAAGATCATGAGCATCCAGTATTGACTATTGACCTTGTCCCTTGCACACAGGGATTTCTCCACATTCTCTGAATCTTGGGATGATTTTATGCACTGTAGATGGTGGGATATTCTTCACAATTTCATGTTGAGGAACAGTTTTCTGAAATTGTTACACAATTTTTTGATAGGTTTTCACAAATTGGTGAACTTCTGTCCATCTTCTGAGAGGCTCTGCCTCTCTTAAATGCTCTTTTTATACCCAGTCATGTTACTTAATTGCAAATTGCTGCTCCACCTATTTTTGTATTAGTACTACTTTCTTTTTCAGGCTTTTGTTGTCCCTGTCCCAACTTTTTTCACATGCATTGCTGCCATCAAGTTCTAAATTAGTTCATATTTTTCATGAAAAACGTAAAATGTCTCACTTTAAAATGTCTGGTGTGTTCTATGTTCTATTGTGAATAAAATATATGTGTATGATGCATTCTGCTTTTATTTACATTTTACAAAGTGTCCCAAGCTTTTATGAAATTAGAGTTATAGAAATTGCTAAAAATGCTATAAAACAATTATATGGTTACAAAAACATACATATATTTATGTAAAATACATAAATATATTAACACATTTAACATGAATCCTATTATTATAGCACTCCACCTCATCCGCACAATCAAAGAGAAAATCAGTTTGGAGATTGTATGTTGATCTCTGCTGCAACAAAATATAAAGTAATACCAACACATGACCACAAGATGTCTCTCACAGTTTACAGCATATATACCAATTATATAAGCTATATAGACCATATAGTAAAGAAGCTCACCAAACCATTCCAGCCTCACACAGTAGCCATCAAGGACAAAGAAGGCATGAAACTTGTTTAACCAAAGAAGGTGTGTAAATGATGGAAAAATTACTGTGAGGAATTGTATAGTGGAGTGAAAGATAACATTCAGATTGATGTTCAAAAAAAGGAACCACTACCACTGAAGGAAGAATTCAAGCATGCTATGTCAGAACTGGCTACATAAAAGGCATCTGGTCCAGATGACATTGCAGTTGAGCTACTCAGGTTTGGTAAAGAGACAACGTTAATTAAGCTCCATAGGGTATGTATGGAAGTTTGGGAAACTGGAATCTGGCCAGAAGAATAGACACAATCAGTCTTCATCCCACTGCCCTAAAAAGGAGACTTCCCAAGAAAGAAGACTCCAATGCAGCAACTACAGGACCACTGCACTGGTCTCACATGCTAGCAAGATCTTGTTGAGGGTGATCTTAATGAATGCAATCTAAGCTGGAAGGAGAAACTGCCCAAGAACAAGCTGGATTGAGACCAAGAAGAGGCACTCGGGATCAGATCACAAACCTCCACATCATCTTGAAGAAAGTATGAGAAAGGAACTGTATTTCTGTTTTATTGACCTCACAAAGGCATTCAGCATGGTACCTCATGACCAACTGCATATAACTATACTGGAGATGGGTTCCCCTCACAACTGGTCCAGCTGCTGAAAAATTTGTCCAATCAGCAGTGTGCAGCCGTCAGGACCGCCAATCACATGTCAGCATGGTTCAGCGTAAAACAAGGAGTCCACCAAGGATGTAACCTCTCACCATGTCTGTTTAACATCTTATGAAAACAACTGATAAATAAAGCACTACAAGGATTCATGATTTGTGGAAGAACTATTAATAATCTCAGATACAGATGACATCTTATTGGATACATCAAAAGAAGAACTACAGGAGTTGGTGGGTGGCATTGAGAAAGCTGTGAAAGAATATAACATACAGATAAATGCAGCTAAAAATAATGTGATGACATACTTTGAAGATATACTGAAGATCATAGTGGAAGGAAGATGTTTAGAGCAAGTGAACTCTTTCATATATTTGGGATGTAAAGCCTGCAGACAGTGCTAGTGAAGTGAAGTCAAGAATGGCCATGGGCATTGTGGTGATGGTCAATTTGTCAAAGATGTGAAAAAGCAAGTAAATTAGCACCAACACCAAACTTTGACTGATTAAAGCCTTGGTCTGGCCAGTAGCTACATATGGATGTGAAGCCTGGACACTGAAGAAAGGGGAAGAAAGACGTATTCAGGCTTTTGAGAACAAGTGCATCAGGAAGTTGCTGAAGATCTTATGGATGAAGATGATGACCACTGAGCAAGTCTATGAGATGGCTAGAACTGAAAAGGAGTTGGAGGTTGCACTGGATGGGTTGTTTGCATAGGGCGCCAAACGGGCTAGGACCGCTACTGAATGAAGTGTTATGACTGGACTTGTGGAGGGAGTCTGAAGACATGGAAGCCCAAGAATAACATGGATGGATAACATCAAGACATGGACTGGATTATCAGGTGCTAGCCTGCAACAAGCAATGAGAGACAGAGACATTGGAGAGAAGTGTTAACTACATGAAAGTGTTAACTACTTGTACATGAAAAAAACAACAGTTACTTACATGTAAGATGAAACAGGTTGAGTGGACAAAGTGGGAGATATTCCTGAGTCTAAGCTTTTACTCTGGGCTTTGTTTTGCTTTATTATAAAGTTTTTGCAAATATCACAGAATAAATGTAGGTTTCTGTTGCTTTGATGAATGCCCCCATAACCAAAAGGCAAAATTAGATGTTCAGTATTGATTATTTTTGTATGAATATGCACAATTGAATTTTCATTTGGATAGTTTTTGATCTAGATAAGACGAGCAGCACTTAGCTATAGTAGCTAGTAAAGTCTCAGTCATTGAGATTTCAGCTTTGTCATTGCCACATCAACAAATATCACTCACTATCACTAATGGTAACTGACTGGCTTGTTGCTAAAAATAATTGTTCTCATAGCAACATCCATGTTTTTTTCCCAGTTTGTAACAAGATTTCAGGCATTTTGAAAATCTGATATTTTTGAGGCAGCACTAGCTCCCTGACTGAAAATGACACAATCATACATTTAGATCAAAATGTGTTCCACTTGTCTAACAAATTTTGAAAAAATAAGTATTTTTATTTTTGAATAAATGACTAAAAAGAATAAATGCCTTACTGTAGCAAGACATTTAGTTGACATTATCATTGTTTGCCTCTAAAATGTTCAGAGCAAGCTGTGCCAGCTAGCTATTTGCATTTGTTTGAATTATTTAACTTATATGTTTTGGTGTTAATCTTTGCCAATGACTTACCATATTTTAAAAGTGTTGTATCTTTATGAAAAAAAATGTGACAGGTAAGCTGACCTGCTAACAGCCTAAAGGCTAACTACTAATAGACTTATATGTTAAAGTTTAAAACTTCACAGAAATTGTCACCACATCATGCAAAGTATAAATGTCTTCTGAATACTATGGGTAGTTTTGTGCTAATGCTATTTTTATTATAATAGCATTGTTATTGGATTGAAGAAAAGCTTAAATATGAATTAAATAATCACTGATGTGTGTGACTGACAAGTGGGTGTATTTGTGACTTTGTGCATAAAATGAAAAGCAAAAGGTCTTCAGGCAGTAGGTCAACTGTTGCTATACTACACCCAGATGATTTATCATTGCATTCTGCCTTTACAACCATGTCACACATAACATTGGGTCCAGTGTTCCTGCATGCACCTTGCCAATTTATATTTTGTATACTGATTTATTACATACAGAGCTAGGGAGCAAATCAAGGCACATGAATGGTCTTCTCAGTCATGAAGACATGCGGGAGAGTGGTGCGACAGTGTGCTTCTAAGAGATCAAAGGGAGGTTGATGTGATGATTTTCTGTCATGGCCTGCTAAACCAGTTAATGGCAGGGTTCAGTTCTTCCATTTTTTCAAATTGATCTGCCTGCCAAGGTTTATTTGCTGAAGCCAAGTTACATTTGGTGAATTGATAGCCATACATTTAGATCTAATATGCTTTTATTGTTGTGTGCTTGGAAAAAAAGGAAGACAAATTTTTGCCTATGCAAAAATTATGGAATAATTGTATTGCATATTTTATTTATTTATGGTTTTGAGAGCTATGTAAACTTTGAAACTTTCTTTTATTTTTCCAGTAGGTTAAATTTAGCAAATAAGCATGTGTTACTGTGTGTGAAGATATGTTACAGTACTGTCACTTAGAAAATTAGGCACTAATTCTTTAAATTATGAATTACTTGATTCTAGACTTCAAGATGATGCATTATTTTTGAATGGACAGCATCAGGTAAGTTCATGTCTTGCAACAATTGTATGTTAAATGCATGTTACATTGCTTGTCATATAAGTACATTTTCCTCCTTTGCAATCGTTGATGTAATTGCTGTTGAGGTGTATGTCAGAGTCATTACAGCACGCTTTGGTGATAGAATGTGTGCTTGAGGTAGAGCATTACCTGTATACGTGAGATCATTTGTAAGGCTGCTTTTATTTTCTTGACCAAGAAACATTATAAACCCATCCCTCAACATAACCTAACAGTAATCAGAAAAAACAGCAGACTGACCTCAGATCTGTGATAAAGGTCTAATGCAGTTCCTTATTACTGGACAAAGCTCTCTCTCGTTCCTACCTTGGATTGTCCAGTTGACGTGTCAGTGCAGCAGATGGGGCAGTATGAAATCCTCTTAGCAACTTTCTGCTGATGGTGATTCATTGAGTAAAGCTCTACACTTTCTCATCAGTAGATTAGAGCTTCCACTCTATAGACTGCGGATGTATTCTAGGCTTTAGCATAGCCACAGAACTTCTGGAACTCAACATTTGTTGAAGCTGAAATTTTAGACTTAAATATGTCAACTGATAAGGTGAGCTTGTTACGTGCATTTTTATTACATTTCTTGTGTTGTGTTCTAGGTAATAGAAAATAGAATATTAGAGGTTGCTTGAGTTTGCACTGGGACAAAGAAAAGAATATATTTGTAGTTCAAAATTCACATTCATATCTTTTTGAATGCAGGTATTTGAGATTCAGGTACAGATTTTGCCTTTTCTGTTGGTCCTAAATGTGGAAATGTTTGGGTTTGTGTGTAAATATCAAACTTACAGGTACAGAATAAAACAGTTTTTAGAAGAAAATACAGCTTGATTGAGATTATATAGTGAATAAGTTAATAACTCTAAAATGCCATATGCCAGACTCCAAACTCCCAATTGCATAAAACTGCAAGCACAAGCACATGTATTTATAATTACTTTTATTTTTTCTATAGAATTATTTCAAAATACCATATCATGGATTTGCATTTATATTTTTCTAAGTATCATAAATGTATATTTTCCTAAATATCAAACTGTTGAAAGTCCTAGTGGGACAATTCTCGAGTGATGAGGTAATTGTATGTAATAGTCTTACAAAACAGACAATATAGCAATATGTTTATGATAGTATATTATTGTGTACATGCATAACGTTTTACAGACTGACAGAGCACTATGTTTCTGCTTATATACATACATATACATCATTGAGAAGCAAATGTTTAGTTCAGTTGAAGAATAGCTCATTGCTTCAGATTAAACTTACAAGAGTCCCTGGGGTTCGATAAGCAGTGTATTTATTTATTAAATAAATTGCAAAAGGATAGTATTAACTGCACACCTAAAATATTGTGGATTTGTTTTTTGATGTGTTGTTTCATGGTTTCATGGTTTCTTCGTTGAATAAGGGTCTATGTATCTTGGTAGTCTCCTGCACACAGGGGATTGTTGGAGGTGATGATATTAATAGTACTGCTCTAATGGCCTCTTAAGTGGATTTCTCACACACACATGCTTGTAGACAGCCAATGTTACACTGCACTGTGCCAGGCTCATAGTGGTTTCCTTCTGAGAGAGAGGGAATGCTTTCACATATTCAGACTACAACCCACAGGAAGTTAGCCAATACTGGCCCTAAAAATAAGATGAATAATTTTTATATGCAACAGATTACTCTTAGAAATAAAAGTTCTCAAATAACGTATATGGCTCCATGAAGAATATTAATTGGTGTATTACCTTTATAATATGTGGAAGTTCTACCTATTCTTAAAAGGTTCTTCACATTTGCACAATAAGAACATTGTTCTTTAAACCACCATACACTGAAAGGTTCTTTAGGAAACCAAATGTGGTTTTCTTATAGCATCAATCCAAATTACTTTTGGCACAGTTATTTTTATGAGAGTACAGTATATTCTACTTGAAGATTGACCATCTTAATGAAACAATCACATACACAGCATTCTCACAGCTGCATTAAATATTTACATGGACTTACTGAACCAAAATCTCCTGCATGACGCAATATGTTTTTCCATGCGTGGCCAACTCCTTTGATTAATTACTTGTGTCAGAAACAGGGCAAGTTGTGTAACATAGTTATGCTTCAATAGTTCAGCTAAACAAGAGAATGAAAAATAGTGGCACCCTCATATAATGATTCGACCGGCACAAAATTGTTTTGGATTGTTGGTTTTTGATTCATACATGTACAATGACTCACTGTGCTTGTTACATAGTTGTCTTAGTGTGACTTATTGTGACAAGTGTAACATGATATGTTTTGTGTTATACATTATATAATGAGAAAGCAAAGTAAAATTGTCCTATTTAAAAACAATTTAACTGATGAACTAAGCTGTAATATTAACTGGGAAGGCATATAACAGTAACAGTAATATGATATTTTAACTTCTTAAAACTCCTCTTATTGTTTAACACAACAATACATGCTTACAGTTTACTGCTGAACATTTTAAACAAACATTGCTAGTCCATTTTTTTGTTGGAGAAATATTTTTAAAGCTATGCAGCACTGAAGGAACTTTATGTAGGTTCATCTCACATGTCATATTGTGCCACAAGACAGAAACTGGAAGCTCAGTTCTATTTGTTTGGGGCATATTCAAACATCAGTAAAGAATTGCAACCAAAAATATTTTTTCTATGTTTCTCTGTTTTTGCCACTTTCTTTTCAATGATTTTTTCAATGCCAATTCTCTGCCAATGTGGCATATGTTATTTGAAGCAAAATATTTCATTGGCAGTTGAAAACAGGCAGAAATGAACAACTTGAATAGAAAGGAGAGGGTGTAAAGCTGTGCAGTTTAAGAAGATAAAACTATGTTTTATATTAATATTTTCTTAAAACAGGCTAATTTAACGGAGGGTGGACTTTTTATTTTGTTTTTATTGATTATAAATTGATCTGTGCCTTCAGTTAGATTTATGCCATCTTCTTCATGGTTTAAAATTAGAAATGTAGGAATACTGAATAAAGCTTACATTTAAAAATGAAACATGATTGAAAGATTATATTCATGATTAAATCAGGCTCTGAAGTGTCTGTAAATGTACTCCACATGTGAGGTTAATTGTATCAGCCTGAGGGGCTGATTGTAAAGGTAAACTGGTTAACTAATACACTCAGAGTTAATTCAGTACAGTTACATGATGCTTCTGCTTTCCAACAATAAATGAATTGTATGAAAAGAGATCAGTTTCATTGTATTTTGACCACAAAGTAGAACAGAAAATATGTGTAATAATAATAAAAAAAATAGTTTATAAGATACATTTATAGACTTTTTAGCTTGATTAGAATTATTAGCTTATTAGGTTCAGCCTAATTACCTGTCATTGTGAGGTGTTTATTAGCATCAAAACAGTGCTTACAGTCATCAAAAAAGCAAGTAAAATAATATTTATACAAATTCTGTTACTTAAACCAACAACTCAGTGATCAAAAAGAATGATGTATTCATAATAAATCTGCCACATTTTCATCTCATATACAGTCATGGCCGAAAGTGTTGGCACCCCTGAATGTTTTCCAGAAAATGAAGTATTTCTCCCAGAAAATTATTGCAATTACACATGTTTTGTTATACACATGTTTATTTCCTTTGTGTGTATTGGAACAACACAAAAAACAGAGGAAAAAAAGGCAAATTTGACATAATTGCACACAAAGCTCCAAAAACGGGCCGGACAAAATTATTGGCATCCTCAACTTAATATTTGGTTGCACATCCTATGGAAAAAATAACTGAAATCAATCGCTTCCATCAGCAAGCTTCTTACACCTCTCAACTAGAATTTTGGACCACTCTTCTTTTGCAAACTGCTCCAAGTCTGTCATATTTTAAGGGTGCCTTCTCCCAACAGCAATTTTAAGATCTCTCCACAGGTGTTCAATGGGATTTAGATCCGGACTCATTGCTGGCCACTTTAGAACTCTCCAACACTTTGTTTCCATCCATTTCTGGGTGCTTTTTGAAGTATGTTTGGGGTCATTGTCCTGCTGGAAGACCCATGACCTAGGACGCAAACCCAGCTTTCTGACACTGGGCCCTACATTGCGACCCAAAATCCTTTGGTAATCTTCAGATTTCATGATGCCTTGCACACAGTCAAGGCACCCAGTTCCAGAGGCAGCAAAACAACCCAAAACATCTTTGAACCTCCACCATATTTGACTGTTGGTACTGTGTTCTTTTCTTTGTAGGCCTCATTCCGTTTTCGGTAAACAGTAGAATGATGTGCTTTACCAAAAAGCTCTATCTTGGTCTCATCTGTCCACAAGATGTTTTCCCAGAAGGATTTTGGCTTACTTACATACATTTTGGCAAACTGCAGTCTAGCTTTTTTATGTCTTTGTGTCAGCAGTGGGGTCCTCCTGGGTCTCCTGCCATAGCGTTTCATTTCATTCAAATGTCGACGGATAGTTCGAGCCGACACTGATGCACCCTGCGCCTGCAGGACAGCTTGAATTTCTTTGGAATTTATCCACCATCCGGACTATCCTGCATTGCAACCTTGTATCAATTTTTCTCCTCCGTCCACGTCCAGGGCGATTAGCTACAGTGCAATGGGTTGTAAACTTCTTGATTATGTTGTGCACCGTGGACAAAGGAACATCAAGATCTTTGGAGATAGAATTGTAATCTTGAGATTGTTGATATTTTTCCACAGTTTTGGTTTTCAAGTCCTCAGACAGTTCTCTTCTCCTCTTTCTGTTCTCCATGCTTAATGTGGCACACACAGACACACAATACAAATATTGAGTCAACTTCTCTCCTTTTTATCTGGTTTCAGGTGTGATTTTTAAATTGCCCACACCTGTTACTTATCACAGGTGAGTTTGAATGAGCATCACATGCTTGAAACAAAGTTATTTACTCTCAATTTTGAAAAGGTGCCATTAATTTTGTCCGGCCCATTTTTGGAGTTTTGTGTGAAATTATGTCAAATTTGCCTTTTTTCACTCTGTTTTTTGTGTTGTTCCAATACACATAAAGGAAATAAACATGTGTATAACAAAACATGTGTAATTGCAATAATTTTCTGTGAGAAATACTTAATTTTCTGGAAAAAATTCAGGGGTGCCAACACTTTCAGCCATGAAGCCTGTAAGTTTGTGCGATGCTCTCCCCTATTTCCTATAATTAAAAAAAAATTATACACATGCTAATGTAGATTTAAGCTTAACTGCAAAAGTATTTAGTATTTAACATGCACTTCAGATATTAAAAAACTAATTCTAAAAAACTAAAACATTTTATATGATTGCTTGAATTGAATTGTAGATATTTTTTTTGACATTGATGAGACCTATTAGCATAGAATGACCTGTCCATACACTTAAACAGCCGTAATTTAATCTGTGTGTGTGTGTGTGTGTGTGTGTGTGTGTGTGTGCATGTGACTTTATATTTATGACATATATATATATATATATATATATATGACAGTGCTCTGATCTAAATTTATTCCTGATGTTATGGCCATTATACTGTCAGTGTCATAATCAGCAAGAAACAGTAATGATATAACAATGGCAATAATAATGATTAAATTGTAAAAATAAAAAGGAATGAGTAAGTTTATTTTACATGTTATTGTTTTATTTATACTGCTGCTTTTGCTGTCCCTTTAAATGGTAAGTACTAAGTTAATGTTTTCAGTTCATTTGTTCATTTACTATCCCATATATAGACATCCCATAATAGAAATATATTCATTCAGTATTTAATTCATTCAGCCATTCAGTAATTTATGCCATAATGCTTATGTTTCTCTAATTCTGTCCATAAGTGTGCATGCAAAGAAACCCAAGAAGAAGAAGGCAGAGTCAGTTCCAACAGAGACCAATGGAACAGAGGCTAAACCCAAAAAGACAAAGAGTAAGAAAAATGGAGACCTATCATCAGAGAGCAGCCCTGCCACTCAGAGTAAGTGTTTTGGAGTCTCATGCAAAACTTCTGGTCAAGTGACATATTTTGCTGACTTTCTAAGTGAAAATAAGTAATAGCTAAGATCACCTCTACTGGGAACAAACTGATAGATTTTTTTTTTGTATTTTCTAAATATAACATGTTGAAATAATACAGTATTTAATGTGCCATAGCTTTTGTACAAGCCACATTTTCCCAAATGTTAAACAGTAAACAAGGAGTAAATGTGCTTTAAAAAGCTTTGGTTTCTGTAGAAGATGGGATAACATATTTTCAATAAATCAAGAAAGCATGTAGTTTAACCAGGGGTGTTCAAACTTATACACAAGACTGTAGATAAACTGTACCATTATGATCATTCTACTTTGGCATGCAGATGGTGAGAAAGTGAAGAAAAAGAAAACAGAAAAGGAAAAAGAAAAGGAATCATCACCGAAGGAAAAAGCTGAACCAAAAAAGAAAGCCAAAAGTGCCCCCAAAAAGAAAAAGAGTCAGTTCACTTATTGTTTCATTTTACTAGCAGTTTATTACCTTGTGTTTCCATTGCCTGACAAAACAAGGTCAAATAACCCGAAACAATAAACGTCTGAATTGTTAATAGTGATTTTCATCTTTTCATTATTGTTAATAATGACTTTGCATCTCTGGAAATGTTTCATGTGATTTAGGCTCAACTGAAGATGATGATGAAGATGATGATGAAGAAGAAGAGGCAACTACTCAGAAGAAGACGAAAAAAAAGGCATCAAAAGACAGTTTAGATGGAAAGGAAAAGGACAAGGACAAGAAATCTAAATCTAAAGGTGAAATCAGTATTCAGTATATTACACTATACTAAAGTCTGTCAGTCCACCTTAATAAAATCTTTCACCACTGGGTTCAGCATCACTGGTTTCAACATTATTACCTCCCATAATAGAATTCTGGCTTTTATGTCTGTAATGATGTCAGTGTCTTTTGGTTTTATTACATTTTACCCCTCATTAGTCCTTCCATTTTATTGTAAGAATAGAAGGATATATTTTTTAGAGCACCTGCCCGGGACTAGGCTTTTGCCTGTGTAATAGGATTAGGCTAGCCTTGATATCCTTGGACACGCTGGATCTTGAACTAGCCCTCTAATTTTGGGGGAGGGTGAGCATATTTTGATCATCTGTCACTTCCTTTCTAGCAAATGATCAAAAATGTTTTGCTTTTGGTCAGTCTATTTTGTACTCTTACCAAAGTCACAATGACATTATTACACAAGAGGCTGTTGAAAGCAATAATTTGGCAGTAGTCTTCTTTATGTGATGGCATAACTGCATTATTTAGTCTGACTGAGTACTTGTCAGACTATGAAATGTTCCAAAAATTTTCACTTAAAAAAACTTTCAGTATCTGAAATACCACAAATGTGTGCTCTGCATTGATTTGATTCATACTGTGAAATGCCCAGACATATACTGACATTCCCTATAGAAACCTGTTGACTTGTTTACCTCTTCATGATATGAACCTTTAGAAGACAAAGAAGACAAAGACAGTAAAGCAAAGTCCAAAACAAAAAAGAAAGAGCCATCCTCCATGTTCCAGATAAATGGAGAAAAGCCAGAGACAAAGAGTAAAAAGAAAGGTCAGTACTGACACAATCAACATTAACGTCACAGATTTTACTTTTGTAGAAAACTTTATGAAATGCACAACATGCACAGAGTTGTGTATATATAATCCATATGACATTAAATATTGCAGAATTACAAAACCATAACCATGGTTGATGATTGTTCTTAGATATTTAACATTTTTTGTTTTTGTCTTTTTTGCTAATTTATGCACCTATTAACAGACTTCTTTGGGTTTTTTTGTCTTATTTTGGTATCTGTTTATTTGAAATGTCATGTATGACTTACATCAGCTGCCAAATCAGAGAGTGAGGAGGACAGTGAAACAGAGAGTAAAAGTAGTAAGAGCAAGAAGAAGAGCAGCTCAAATCCAGCCTCAATGTTCCAAACTGGTAAAGACAAGGACAAAGATAAGGAGAAGGACAAGGAGAAAAAGTCCAAAAAGTCAAAAAGTGAGTTCTGTGCTTACCAGATGAAGGCATGTTTTCATAATAAATTTAAAATGGCAAATCATTGAAAGCATTTTATTTTTCTTATCCAGGTCCGGGAAAAACAGAAGAGAGTGATGACTCTGACTCTGAAGTGACCCAGAAGAAGAAAAAGGGAAAAGGAAAAAAGGGAAAAAAGGTATTTTAGAGTTACATTATTGCCAAGTCATGCATTGCTTTTCATCAAAAATTCAGTTAGTATTCTAATAATTTTTTCTTTATTGTTAGTAGCACATCTGTAAAGGAATCAATAACCTAAAATCATTTTAATACAATTTTCCACTTACCTCTGAGGTAGCTGATCTGCAAAAGCAGACTTATAGTCCAAATTTAGCTTCTTTAGCTTCCAAATTTTTCTTGATGTGATCCCAGAATGACCTACAGCGAGTAGCCCATCTTAGACAGCCCATTAAAAAAGACGTTTCAGTGATGGTGACCATCATGACTGCAGAGAAATCTGATCCAAAGTCAGTCTTCTACTAGCCCTGCTGCTGTCTGAAGTGACTGTGTGAGGTGAAAGTTTATTTTTATTGTCATTCTGTGTCCTGCACACTGACTAATCTGTGAAACCTCAATTAAGATCTTCTTGCAGTTTAAGCAGGTTCTACATCTGCATATGCAACATTGTGACCATGCAGCCCCAGTAGCTGAAATATCACATAGCAACAGAGACAGGAGGGACTCTGCTGCCATTCTCTCTAAGTGAAAGTGCAGTCATTTTGACAGAAATGGACAGAATATGGCTCAACTGTGATTTGAACCTGCTGAACCCACAGAATTTGGCTTCAACCTATTTTTATATGCCATGTAGTGTGTTGAGAAACTGCTGTCTCTTTCTAAAATCTTAAAGGAGGAGCGAGCACCTTCTCCGGTCATTGAGTTTGACGACCTGGAGGAGTTTGTGCTTCAGCCTGCACAGCAGGGTGTCACAGTGAAATGCAAAGTGACCCGGGATAAGAGAGGAATGGACAGGGGCCTTTATCCCACCTACTACCTCCACCTAGACAATGAAAAGAAGGTCAGTGAACTGTTGTGGTCCTGTAGTCAACATCTTTGGATGTAGAATCAGTGTGTAATGTTTTGTCAGTTTGGGAAATATAGGTCTAGTAGTCCTCTGTCCTCATTGTAGTAGACTTTCCATATGCTGTGAGTAAATATCAAAAAAATTAAATCACATCATTATACTTATAAGCAGGTCTTCTTGCTGGCTGGCAGAAAACGCAAGAAGAGCACAACCTCCAACTACTTGATCTCAATTGACCCCACTGATCTCTCCAGAGGGGGTGAAAACTTCATAGGGAAAGTGAGGTAAGTAGTCTAAATTATTAAAGGTGTCTGTGAGGTGTATCAGTTTACTACTTCTGACCTTTCCTTAAGTTCACAGTAGTGCCCTTAACCCTTGTGTAATCTTAACATTCTGTATACTCCCCTTGTTCTAAGGGTTAAAAATGAGCCGCCTTCTACCCCTAAAATAAAGCAGCTTAATTGAATTTTAAACCCCAACTGTATTTTGCATGAAGAAACAATTTGTAATTCATTACAAACTTTGGTAATATTTGGGTTTTCCCTCTTTAACCATGTTAAAATATTGCATTTAATCAGTTAACACCACTCGTTTTCATTACATCTACCAAGGTTGTTTTCTTTTCTAAAATATTATTATTATTGTTGTTGTTGTTGTTGCTGCTCCTGCTGCTCCTGCTGCTCCTGCTGTTGATAAATATAATGCATGGGTGTAAACCTTGTTTTAGCAAGGCTCTATGAAAGTAGCATAAATGTGCAGTAAGTGGTTCTGAAAGTAATCAAATTTCAAGTTGAAATACAGTGTTCTGTACTGGCATAGTGGCACATCATCTTATGTTTAAGACAAGACAAGGGTTAAAACATGAATGTAATGTAAATAAAAACAATGTAATGATGTGCAAACATTTAAAATCTTTATTCAACTAAAAATATTACAAAGACAACATATCAAATGAACCTGAACATTTTAATTTTGTTATTTGTTATTTTTTATTAATTTCATGCTAACATCACATTCATTCATTCATTCATTATCACACCCGCTTAAACCTTATCAGGGTCGCGGTTAGTCCCCCACCCCCTCACCGGGCGCAGGGCAGGGCATTACACTATTCAACTAAGCCCAGGACAGGGCGCCAGTCCATCGCTGGGTGACACACACACACACACACAAACACAGACACACCTACGGACAATTTTTAGAGTATCCAATTCACCTGACCTCCATGTTTTTGGACTGTGGGAGGAAACCGGAGACCCCGGAGGAAACCCACGCAGACACGGGGAGAACATGGAAACTCCGCTCAGATGGGGAATCGAACGCAAGACCCCAGTGCTGAGAGGCGAACGTGCTAACCACTAAGCCACCGTGCCCCCCTCACTAACATCATATTTTAAATAAATACAAAAGGGCATGTTTCTCATTGTGTTGCATCACACTTTGTAAGCAACTGGGAACTGCAGATGCAAACTCCAAAGAAGGCAGCAGCATTTTGGATTTAGCTAATATATGGCTTCTTATTTGCATGGTAGAGATTTTACTTGCCTTTGTGGATGTAGTGATGAATTGTGTTCAGAGACATTGATTTTCAGGTATTCCTGAGCCCATGCCATGATTTCCACAACAAAATCCTGTCTGTGTTTAATTCAGTGGCACTTGAGAACCTCAAGTGCATGGCCATCCAATATTGGTTTTCTGGCTTGTCCTTCAGAAATTATTCCAAATATTGATATTATGATAATATGCACCAGTAGATGATGAAATGCTCAAGTTCTTTTTTTGCTATTTGATATTGAGAAACATTCTTGAATTGTTGCACTATTTGCTCATGCAGTCTTTCGCAGAGTGGTGAACCACTACCCATCTTTACTTTTGGAAGATTTAATACTCATTCATGTTACTGACCTGTGAAACTTGTTACAATTACAATTAGTTGTGAAATTTTCTATCAGGTGTTTTTTTACACAACTTCCTCTGTTTTCTGTTGCCCTGTTTCAACTTAAAAATTGTTACTGGCATCAAATTCAAAATGCAAATATACATATTTAAAAAGAAAACA
>BRDA01002056.1:37157-65195 GCA_036984385.1 Crenuchus spilurus
ACAACTTCCTCTGTTTTCTGTTGCCCTGTTTCAACTTAAAAATTGTTACTGGCATCAAATTCAAAATGCAAATATACATATTTAAAAAGAAAACAGCATTTTTGTCAATTAAAGGGTTTAAATATAGGGTTTGCACCTCACTACATTTTGTTTTGATTTACACTTTGCACAGCAAAAATATTTGGAAACAAGAATTTCTGTTCCCAACTTACTATAACATTCTAAACAGGAATTCTATAGAACAGTGGTTCTCAATGCCTGTCCTCGAGAGCTACTGCCCTTCATGTTATAGTGTTTCCTCTTTCCACATCCACTTCAGCGCTTGAAGAGCTTGTTAATTGGATCAGTAGTTGGATCAAGTGTGCAGGGAGCAGAAGAATCTTTAAAATGTGCAGGGTAGTGATCCTGTATATGGACTGAGAACCATTGGTTTATGAATTTCAGTAGGATTACTAGTTTTTTAATGTTGACTTGGAAGGTAGGCCAAAGACTGTGCTTTAATCTGCATGACTGTTGTTTCAGGTCCAATTTGATGGGTACTAAATTCACAGTGTTCGATAATGCAATGCATCCTGATCGAGCCCTCCCAGATATGTCAAATGCAAGACAGGAGCTAGCAGCCATTATCTATGTAAGATATTTACTACAAACATATTAGATGACTTGGATTATCTTCATCCCAAGTGCTAATTAATATGAATCATGATATGCTCTATGAAGCTATCCTGAAAACAGGCACCATATCTATCTTTCTTTTGGTTGGCTTCCAGGAGACCAACGTATTAGGAATGAAAGGTCCAAGACGGATGACTGTCATTATCCCTGGGATGAACAAGGATGGAGACCGAGTCCCCTTACGACCTCGCAGTGTAAGCAAATTACAGCTACAATCTTTCACAATGATCCATGTTCCTCCTTTAGTGGACTATGGTTCTTTGGTTATCTACTGCCCCCTGTTGACTTCAACAACTATAGCATGAGCGCAACATAGAAATGTTCAGTATGATAAAGATCAACCATAATAATTAGCTCTACTCACTATGGTCTTATTTGTGCAATCAAGCCAGTTTAGTAAGAAAAGTTTACAAATTCATTATCTGTCTGATCTCTGCTAATGGTCTAAAGTATGAACATCTAGATTATGAACATTTTGTAATATAGATACACTGAAATATTTAACATAGCAAAACTCTTAAATGCTTAATATTTTAAAACATTTCAGGTTTATTTTGAATAAAACAGTATTACAAACATATTAAAACTTGTATTTTGGTTGTAATGCTGACATATTTTATCCCTGTATTGTAATATTATCATTCAAATTTTTCAGCTATTTACATCAGCTTTGGACCAAAAAATGTTCAACATATATTTCTTACAATAAATTAAAATTCTTAAATTAAATGTCTGTTTCTTAGGTAATTTTTATGCAGGTAATGTACATTCTTCAAACACACTTAAGATCTGGAGATGTCTTGTCTTGGTCTCTACAGGAAAATGACGGCCTTCTAATTCGACATCAAAACAGAAACATGGAGAACCTGATAGAGCTACGCAACAAAACACCTGTGTGGAATGAGGAGACAGCGTCTCATGTGCTCAACTTCAGTGGCAGAGTCACACAAGCTTCCATCAAAAACTTTCAGATTGTTCACAACAAAGACCGTAAGCAAGACTCAAACCTTTCTTTGTTTTGGAGGTGCAATGGCACTACGTAATAAACCACTGAATTTATCAGGCAGGATGGTCCATACCGTTATTCCTATTGAGCAGTTTTGCATAGAACAGTTATGTTAAAACATTTAACCAATTTGTGCCTTTGTTTTATACGATTTTTTGCACATCTAAACATAATTAATCAGATTTAATTTTCCTTAAACTGGTAAAATATCTTCCAACTGTGTTCTTTTCATGAATAAATAGCTCTACAGCAGTTTCTTTTTTTGTATTAAAAAGTGGGTATCAACTGTTGCAATATCATTTGCCAGTCAGTAATGCATACAATACACACAGTGATAAAATACCACAGAACTTTTGTACTCTAACCAACACCAATAGTGCACAGAATGATGACAATAAATGTAGTGTCAGGAAATTTGGTGCTGAATGTGTGTCATGTGATTGCAGAGGACTACATTGTGATGCAGTTTGGAAGAGTTGCTGACGATGCCTTCACACTGGACTTTAACTACCCTCTGTGTGCAGTGCAGGCTTTTGCTATTGCCCTCTCCAGCTTCGATGGTAAGATTGCCTGTGAGTAAAAGCTTCCAGTCAAATACAGCCTTCAGCCCACTGTCAGACAGACAGCACCCTCAAGAAGACCTTCAGCATTATTCTTCCGCTCATCATTAAGAGGAATTGAAAATAAAGATGAGATAAAACATGTCACAGTTCTGACTGACTTGCTGTCTTGATGGGTTCTTGCACAGTCTCAAGTGGCACACATGCCATGTTTTGTGATAAGTGAAGAAGAAGAAAAGTGAGGCACAGATTTTTAGTATAATTTTTGTGAGGATGGTGAATGGAACAAACCCTGTGTTGTGTTTGCAAGAAACTACACCAAACAGCCATAACATTAAACCATTTCTACATTAATTGCCCACTTTATCATCTCCACTTATCATGTCCAACTGTTTCTCTGTATACTTTGTTAGCCTCCTTTCATCCTGTTTTTCAATGACAAAGACCCCCACAGGACCACCACAGAGCAGGTATTATTTTGGTGGTGGATTATTCTCAGCACTGCAGTGACACTGATGTGTTGGTGGTGTGTTAGTGTGCTGTGCTGGTATGTGTGGCTCAAACACAGCAGATATTCTAGAATTTTTAAACAGCTCAGTGGTAACGCTGGACTAAGAATAGTCAAACACCTGAACATATCTAGACAACACTCTCGTGTGTGCAGTGTCCTATGACCACTGAAAAAGACGAGAGGATGACCAATACAAACTGTGCAGCAACAAGTTAGCTGTCTCTCAAAAGGTAGATGTGTCTAAGAGTGGACAGTGAGTGAACATAGTGTTTAAAAACTCCACAGCTCTACTGTGTCTGATCCACTCAAACCAACATAACACACACTAACACACCACCACCACATCACTGTCACTGTAGTGCTGAGAATGATCCTCCAACCAAATAATACCTGCTCTGTGTTGGTCCTGTGGGGTCCTGACTACTGAGGAATGGACTGAAAAGAAGTTAATAACGTACACAGAGAAACAGATGGACTACAGTATGTAATTGTAGACCTACAAAGTGCACCTTTATGGTCAGTTGAGCTGATTAAGCAGACAATGAGTGTAGAAACAAGAAGGTGGATTTATGTTATAGCTCTGATTAGTATACATGCAATAGCTAATTAGGTATCAATATAACACTTTGCTTTTATGTATAAATAAATCAAATCCTGATATTACAGTGAAATAGGCAAACACAAGACAATAGCATTTAAACATGCACAGCGGATGGGATTGGCCTGGCCAGTTTCTGAAAGAGTTGATCATATGGTTTGTGACCATTATTATCACAGTGATGTTTGGTCCTTGTTTAGGATGTTTTTGAAATCCAAATGCATTTTTACAATTGACTTTAAAGTATTTTGGCCTAAATGTTATTTTTCCATTGTATTTCCCATGTATGTGTGTATGTATGTGTATATGATTATGTGTGTCATGTTCGAATGTACGTGGTAAATATGCAGATTGTTGAAAACGTGAAATCATGCTCTTATTTTGGTTCTCATTCTGATTTTTGCACATGCCCAAGTAGATGTCATCATTTCCAGAATTTATATCACCTTTGTTGGAGTAGTGAGCTTTTCATTTTTGTTTCTTTGTTTATTTTGTGTTGATTGCCTTTTATATTTCATTGTAGCCTTGTTTGGTTCATGGTCATTTCTATGATAAATAGACTGTAAATTACAGTAAATATAAGGAGTAGCATACAGTAAATTGTCATCGAATAAAAAAATGCATAAACAGTGGGGGTTTTTTTATAGTACATTAATTTGCTATTTCTTTTTTTTCTTCTCCCTTTCTTTGTTTCTTTCTTTGATTTCTTACCTGAAATTGGCCATACAACCTAAAAGAACCTGCTAAAATGGGACATAGTCACTTCAGGCTAGACAGGTGTAAATACAATTTACATTTTAAACAGAAAGTTATGATTAAAAAGCACCTGTAATTCAGGAAGCAGGTAGGGATGAAAAACCTGTCTGATTGTCGAGGCCCTCGGGGAAGTAAAGGAATGACCTGCCTCAGCCTGCTTGGTTAGTCGTCTAAACTTGCAGATTCAAGTGAGTTTTGAACAGAGAGTTGCCAAGGACAGAAATGAGAGCTTCAAAAATCTTAACTAGATTTTCTTAATAACTTCTCTATGTTAGTAACACCATGAAGCCAACTTTTTGAGTAGTTGTAGGTTCCATATTTGGCCTATAGAAGGAGCTCTGAGCTTCTAAAACAAAAAGAGGGGCGCAGTGGCAAAACCAGCAGGCAAAAAAAATAAATATTATAGTTTTAGGCTCTATTCCAGAGTATTACATCACTGAGTTCAACTCCTCTACTCTCTTGAGACGAAGTGGCTAACCAGTGGGAGCTTTCACTGTTCACACTCAACGCTTTGGAATGCGAACAAATTCTCTTTAAATTCCTGGACAATTATGGTGTTTTAAGGGTTTGGGAGCAGTTCAAATACACGTTTTCATTCACGACTTCAGGGAGTTTACATCCGAAACTGTACAAGTTATCAAATGCTTGAGTATTTTAATCTCAGACACAAAATTCAGCTCAATTATACACATTGCCCTACATTCCGTTTGATAAGTATGTAAACTTTATGGCAATTTGATTATTTATTTTTTTATCATCTGCATTGTAGCTCAAAATATAATCTTCTTTTTGAGAGCTAGAATGATTATTTTATTTCAATTGTAGGCTTAATGTTTTACCAAATACATGTTTTATTTAAGCTTTTAAATCAAAATATTGTGTGTTAATCTGTGTGTTACTATTGCTGGTCAGGTAAACACTTAACTGTACAGTACAGACTTATAGCAGTTCTTAGCTTAACAAATTTATATCAGTATAACTTCTGTTGTTTCTAGTGCAGAGAGCAGTTAATTGTGGTAAAAATTGATATGTCTGTCGCTGTTACTAGTGATACTTTAAAGGAGGGTAAAAGTAATTTTAAAATTTTGATTTTTTAAAAATCAATTTCCTCATACAAATGAATAACTACTAAAGTGTATTAAGACTATTGTTGAATGTAAAGTACAGTCCCACAGCCGTTTCTAAAGTGAGGGAGGAGATTTTGGAGAAGTCTCTGCCCCCAACTTTGTTGATTGACGTTAACAAAAGCCCCTCCTTCCACTTTTCTCCCCCTCCTTCGTTTTCCAGTGAAGTGCGTGAATTTCATACCAAACCCATACTTCGCATTCCACCTTTACTGTCAAACCGGGGAGAAATATTACTGAAAACAATAAGGGGCTGAGGGGGAAAAGGGCCAGCTTTTGAATTAATGATATTTCGTCTAATTCTCCTGAAGTGCTGGACGTATTTTCCTCAGTGAAAGGTGAGTGTTTGTGAGGCTGCTCGTTGTCTTTGTCTCGTAGCTCTTTTGCTGGAGTTTTTTCACGTACTTGAAGTTTTCAGATCTTTGTCATATTTCGCATTTTTCCACGGAGCTCCCTGCGTGGGGTGGGATGGTGAAGAGAAATGCGAATGGATTTGCTATATTGTATGTCTGCGTGTGACAAAGAGGACAAGACCTGCTTTTTTGCGGCAGCGGGAAAGTTTTAAAAGCTGAATTAAAATTCAAGCCGCATCGTTTCTTTGTAGGCTCGAGAGCTCCTCAGACTTAGCCGCTAACAGCAAAATGTCTCCGTTTTTAACACCGCTCTTAAAAGACGTAGCTTCTTTCAACACTGGGTTGTTTTTAAAGATAAGAAAAGAACTTTTAATCTTCCCCAGGACTGTCAAAAGGTGAAAGGAGAGAGGACAGAGGTGTTTGGGAAGATAGTTGGTTCTCAAACCACTGCTGCTACATTCACAGGTGAGATGAGGCTCATATTTCTGCTAACTTTTATAATCTTAAACAATTTTCTAAAACCTTTGATGTCCATAGAAAACAAATTAATGCTCTATATAAAGCTTTACATACCCAGTAAAAGTCCCATGACACAGACTAACGTAAGAGCAGCTTCTCTGAGGCTAATTTGAAGCTTGTTGAAGCTGTATTTTGATACTTTTACATGTGGAAATGGCTAATAGCCTTTGACTGCCTCTAAAATGTATGATACTGACTCAGCACCCGAAACGTTCAGTTCTGACTCACAATTTACTCTGGAATTAATGCAGTGACTCCAACGTTACAGTAATGGTTTGAGTCATGTTGGCGTCCTGCTAGTTGGACAGTGTTTACATGAGCTCAGCCAGTACCTCACTTAACTCTCATAAGCTAATGAGTTTTATAACATGCTATTGATTATACAATTGAGGTATAGCTTTCACTTATTCTCTTTTGTGTTCATTCCCGTGGCACGTATCCACTTAAATGTTCACAGGCTGTTGGTGTCTGTGTTTCTCTTTAATAAAACTGAAATGACAGCACAGGACGCTCAAGTGTTGAAACTCTTCTGCCATTGGACAATGTGATCTTTGCATATTCCCGCCAATGGAAGGCCTTTCTTTGCGGTGTGATCAGGGATTAATGATAATGGGCCTTGGAAAGTAAATCATATGTTTACTAATTTGTGTTTAATCATTTGTTTTGTACACATCTATTACTTTTGATTATTGTTAGTGTTTCTTCTTATCACTTTTGTACTATAAGTATATAATGTTGTAGTCTTTCAAGAGTATCAGTACATTGGTACTTTTTATATAATAGTTTTGTACTTCTTAATGACATGTCAGCATCATGACTACAATATTTATCTATTTCTATTTATTAACACAACAGTGTTTTAGGTAATAGTTTTACTATTTTGATCAGTATCAGCACAGCAGTATTCATTCGTTTTGTTAACAGAAATATGACAAAATAATTAGATCTGTTTTGTTGATTCAACAGAATCACTTCAACAGTACATTTATTTTTTTTTATTAATGGGTTGTGTTGCAGATGGGCTTTCTCTTGTTTAATTTGAAAGTATATAAATCTGTTTTGTCTTCTTGAGTTTTGTGCTTCAGCCGTTGGCAGGTTTGGTAGAGGAACAGAATGCTGTACTGCAGGTTCATTCCTGATGGTTCAGCCCAGACTGCCTCTTCTGGTTCTTCTACATAGTTAGAACTGTCTTATAATTTACCCCCATTTAGAAACACAGTTTCTCTTCCTTAGAAAAGAAAAGACTGTTGGAGAAGGGTAGAGGTAATTGCCTCTAAGCGCAAATGTTTTATTCAAGTAACTCTCTAGGTGATGTAGGTAAGACTACAAAGATGTTTTTATGGGTGAAGTCTAAAGGCATTAACATTTAATTTGATGTGCAATAGGAATTGCAATAACAAGGCTTGAACATGTGTGCACCATTGCGCCGTGGTAAAATCAAATCTTCCACCAACAAAACCAAAGTTGTGTTATTTTGGAGGGAATGAGGAGCATGTTGTGTGCATGCTTGTACTGGTATGAGATCATCTCACTAGTCGCTTCCACAGTGAAGGAGCACTCTTATTTTGGGCTACATATTAAACTCAGGCCATTGCAAACCAGGTGCAAGACACATTTATTCTTCTTTTTGTCACAATATGCAGACTAAATCTGCTGAAAACCGAAGTCAAGTTTGATTAAGTATTTACTGATACAATACAACATTTGAAAACGTTGTATTGACAGAATAACACCCTAACATGTTTTGTTTCAATGTGCAGTTGCTAAACCTGAACCTTTTTGTGAGTTGAGTTATGAGTTGTTACAAAACTCATGTCAGGCTTTTACTTGACTATTTAGTTCACCTTAAAAGAAGGAAACAAAGAGGTAATGTAACACCAGACTTGTGAATGGCAAGGCACAAGGCTTCTAAAATTAGATTTGAAGTCGAGAGTAAATCTGGGGTGGATTAACATTAATATTGCTGTGCTAGCTCTTTGGTGTTTGTGCCGCATTACCGTTGCTGACAATTTGTGACACACAAATAGTTTCTTTCTCTGCTCTGGTCACTTGCTCATGACCGTTTTCTGTATTGATTTCTTTTTAATTTTGTAGAAGGTGGTGGCTATCACTGCTGGAATAATTCTTAGGACGAATTGGGTTTCTTGTGACATTTATTCTTTCTTCACTTTGCCCAAATTTAGATCCTTTGCTATTCAAAGTAGAAGCTCATTCACTTGATTTTGCTCAGTTTAAAGTTGAAAAGCTGTGATGATGAGTTTCTTGAGCAACAGAGACTTCCTATTATTTTTGGTGTATGTATGTAGTTTGAAGTTTTTATAGGAATATTTGTGCAATTAGAGGGAAATTGAGATTGGTAGTACACGTTTGTTTACTTGCTCAACAAAAAGAGTTTGCAGCCTAAACTAAGACAGCTTAGCTCATTAATTTTCCTCTAACATGTGTTTTGTGTTTGATTTTGTCTTTGCTGCATTCTTTTATCAGCTGCAGGTGTCCAGATTGCTTTCTCAGGTCTTCTGTGTTACCTTAAGTTGCCTTTGTGATGTAGCCTGTCTATTTGTATGCCTTAGGATTTCCTGTATTAAAAGAGATTTTTAATGTTTAATAAGTCAACAATTGCATTTTGATGATTTGCTTGTTTTGGCTTGCTTGTACTGCTTAACTGTGATTTACACACAACACCTACATTTTCATTTCTAGACTTTAGGTGAAATTTGAGTGCTGACATTATTGTTGTTATTGTGGAAAAAAGGCAAATCCTTTTCGTAGAGAGAATGCTTCCTCATTTTAAGAGCAAATGGGGCTGGCTGGAACAGATTGTTTGTGTTGTATGTGTGTGTTTATGTTGCTGGCTGCTTGACAACTCCTTCACTGGTCTGTGTTAGAGGCCCAACATCTAATGAGCCCCTCTCCATTTGTGCAGGCTGGAGCCGCCTTTTAGCACCCGCCTTAGAAGTGGCCCTCCAAATGGTGGCCACTTACCCGTCTGTCAACACGGGCCTGAACAAATATCTTGCTGTGTGTGTGTAAGAGTATGAGAAAGGCAGAAAGAGAAGGAGAAGATATAGGATTTTCTTCTCAAATCACTAATCACCACTACTAAATTCTGCTAAGTAACATCTTTCACAGATTCACCAGCAGACTACTTTTCTCACCTTCAAGCCATCCAAAGATTTGTTAAAGGAAACATTTCATACTGTATTCAATTTTCCAAATGTAATTTTTCCTTTTTAAATCAGTGACTTTTTTCCACAGGCACTTTAAATGAGGCATAAAAAGCACTCCAGCCAAAATATACATGACATGCTGCCATTCTTTATTAATTATGATGGAGAGGCTGTCTATGAAAGTGTGTTTACATTTAAGATGAAAATGAATGCATGCTTTCCAGGCACTTGTTTACATACATTTCCTGTGCAAGGCATTGGCAGATAAGATTTTTCTTCTCTTTGCTTCTCTTTGGCCTTTCAACTCAAGGGGAGGGGCAGGCCATTGGCTAGAACAGTGTGGCCTTTGTGTTTCTGTCTGTCTAAAGTCGCTGAACTTTCCAGTTGTTCTTGAAACCAACTGTTTGCTGCAGTGTAGTTCAGTGGAGTCTGAAAACTGGTAGTTCTTCACATACATGCACCTGAGCTGCTTGTTACCTCCTGTCTCATGGAGGACAGGTTGCTTCTACTCCTTCATTTTCACCTGTTGGGTTATGATGGTTGGATAATTTGCTTCATAAAAATCACAATCTGAAGTCATTGTTGTCTTGCAGTATATATTACAGTATCAGCAAGGTTCTGTAACTAATGGTCTCTGACTCCGTGTGTCTGTCTGTCTGTATCTCTCTCTCTCTCTCTCTCTGTCTGTTTCTAGCAAAAATGTAGAAAAGAAGCACCACTTTAAATATGCTTGCCCCCAAGCCGTCCCCTCTCTATGCGTGTCTTTCAGGTTTCATGGGGTTTGGCAACAGCCCCTGGCCTAGCCACTAAATGACCAAGTCAGGCAGCGAGCACTGCTCTACCGATTTGCCTGGAGATTTTCCGAGGAAACTGCTGAATCAGGCTTTCGCGGGAGTCTTCTGGCCCACACTCCAGCCTGTGTGTCAGTCTTTCCTCTGCCGACTGGATTACTGTTGCCGTGAGTGAGAGTGTGCAATGTGAGGGCAGCCTCTAAATGAACAGGTCCCATCCTCCCATCACACAACATAAAAAAGGCAGGAACCTGCATATTTAGATTTAAACATGAAAGCATTTTGTATTGATTAACATTCAAAGTTACTCAACAAGATGTGAAGCTACAGATGTAGAAGGATGTATTTATTGCCTTCTGTTGCATCTTGCACTGTCTCTCATTTTTTTCTATGTCTGTACTTTTTTCTTTCCAACCATCCACCTGTTCTCTTTTCTTTCATTTTTTCTTCTTTTCTTTTTCTTTTCTTTTTCTTTGTTTCTGTCTTTTGCACGCTGTCTCTCTCTGTCTGTCTGTCTTTTGTCCATTTTCTTTCTCTGTCTTGTGTGCGTTTCTCTGTTTCTCTCTGTCTCTCTCACTCTCTCTCTCTGATTGTTTCCTGAGTGTCGAGCCAGAGCGGAAGTAGGAGGAAGCTATTGGAGGAGCTGGGGAGAATTTATTAGACTTTACCACAAATGGGGGGAGGAAGGCAGTTGAACTCAAACACTACTATCACTTCTGGAGAGGTGTTTTGGTGAAACTTCATCACCTCTGTCCCAGATCATTAACTACATAATCCTGCCAGAGCTTCACAATAGTGTGGGGTAAAATATGACAGCATGTGTTTTTAAATAGCTTAATTCTACTGAACACAACTTGCCAAGAAGCAACTTCTTCTCCACTTGTTTTGGAAAGAAATTATTTGTAACATAAGAACTTCAAGCTCAGGCATTATGTTTTTCATGAGGCAGTTATAATTACCATGATCTTTTCTAGTACATTACTAATGATATCAGTAAAGACATACATTTTAGTATGCATTATGCACAATGTACTTACCCTCCAGTACCTCAATTACTATGCCACCCAAGCTTTTATAGTCTTGGTGTGTGGCCTAAGCTTCTGACACGTCACACAGTGTCACTCAAATGACCGCCTCATGGAAGTACACACTTCAAATTGCAGATTTAGTTATGATTTTTCATTTGTTGCTGATCGCTGGTTACAGCATATAATTGCTTAAAGAGGCATTTTATGGATCCTAGTGGAATTAATATGTTGGGATCTAGACAATTTAGTCAATCACAAGGGGGGGATTTGGAAAAAATGTGTGTTGTTTTCTTAAAATCTAAACTCCCTTAATGTTAATTTGATAAATATTATCATTACAGCAGAATACAGTACACTACAGGAAGCATTGTGTTGGGATCCAGCTTGTAATGTGGCACAAATTAAATTGAAGGAGGCAAAACATTGAAGTGATTTAATTTCCTAATATTTGATAGGTTAACCAATTAAAACTAGATTAATCCATTTAAAATGACCATTCATTGAAATCTAATACTCTAGCATTTTTGTTCTTGATTCATTGTAGTAAATGAATTTAAGTTTGGACTTTGGGTATTATGTGAGTTTGGTTTAGTTTGGAGCTTTATGCTGGTTTAAGGAGAATGGGGCTGATCTGCCTTCAGCCCAGAATGTCTTTATCTGTAATCCGACCTGAGCCAGCAGCTGCTGCTACACTTGTCCAGCCCTGTTGTTCTCTCAAGTGTCTGTGTGCGAGTGTATGTATGTGTGTGAGCACTTGCACACTTGCATGAGTGAAAGAAGGGTGTGTTATAGGGGCTACCCTGGGGGTGTACTCCCTGGGGTGGCTATTGCCAACAAGTGTGTTCCAGCTGCAGCAGTTTCCTAAGGCTCCAATTCTGACTAGCGTTCCACAGGAAAAGAAGGGAGTCCTTTGAGACAAGTCCATATATTAGTTCCACTGGAACAATAGAGATTTCAACCATTGGGCATCTATCACATGGGCTCAATGCTTGAATCCTAGCATTTTGTTTAATTGCCGCAGGCAGTCTAGTCTCTGTTAGCTGTGACTTGATTAAGCAGTCACCTTGGCCCAGGCCATTGTAAATGGTTCCCACTCTCCTATAGCTCCCATCCTTTTGCACTGTTTTGGGTTCCTCACCTTGTCACCAGCTGAAAGAGAGGATTGTACCATGAAAACAAAATGCAGTTTGTGGTCGCCAGAATGGCTGCATGCCAGACGGAGCATCATCCCTGTCCTTTCTCTTCTAGCCCTTATTTCACTTGCAGAAGGGCGTGAAGATCTCCCTCCTGGACAGGATCCTTCCCTAGGACATTTCCCGCCAAAAATGGCCGTGAGGGAGGACTAGCTCACAGATGGGCCTTGAGTTTGTATGAAGAGTGGAATCGTCTGTTTGCACTGGAAAGTCCCTTTGCTCTGTCGACGGTTAGAGGAGTCCCTGAAATTTAATAAGATGACTTATTGAGAGCAGAAGAGACATGAAAAACAAAGGACTTCAGATGAGCTACACTTAGAGCTGCAGCTTTCTTTTGAGGATTCACATTCTTCTCTGACTGTGGAGTGGTTTAATCATTCTGAAGGATTACAATCTGTTCTGTTCATGTTCTTTTTGGAAAATGTTACAAGTTGCAAAAAGAGCTTCAAGCCGACCCATACAGTGGCATGCAAAAGTTTGGGCACCCCTGGTCAAAAATACTGTTTCTCTGGACAGTTAAGCAAGTTGAAAATGAAATGATCTCCAAAAGGCATAAAGTCAGTGATTATAACACACTTTTCCACATTTGAAGCAATATCGGTGTATGTTTTGGTTTTGTACAATTTGAGTGAAAAAATTAAAGGAGTACCTTGCAAAAATTTTGGAACCCTCAAACCTTAATTAGCAGATTCCTCTAACCTTGTCCCAAAAAACAGCAGACATTGATTCTTCTAAGCAGCTGCCTAGCACTGTGAAAATGAAAATGGTTGAGGCAGGAGAAGGCTATAAAAAGATAGCAAAGCATTTTCAGGTTGCCATTTCCTCACTTTGAAATGTAATTAAAAAATGGCAGTTAACAGGAACAGTGGAGGTCAAGCAAGGTCTCGAAGACCAAGAAAATTTTCAGAGACCGCTGCTCATTGGATTGCTAGAAAGGCAAGTGAGAACCCCAATTGGCTGCAAAAGACCTTCACTAAGATTGAGCAGACTCTGGAGTTGTGGTTAGGCTTGGGCGGTATAACGGTATTTTATTATACCGCAGTATTTAAATATGGTGACGGTATCTAAAAGTTATGCCGGTATTAGTCACGTGAGGTAATGTGGCACATTTTCAAAAAGAAGTATTAAAACTGTGACTTAACACGTCAGCAAAACACAGCGCCAGTTTCACAGAAACACACACACACACTTGATACTTTTATTTAAAAACTAAACAAGTAATTGTTTATTTCAGTCTCTGGTAAAGTCCTGTGAGTCTGTGTGTGTGTATCTGCGCACAGGCTACGATTCCACTCTGGTGATCATATTACAGTTAAGGCCAAGTAAAAAAAAATTCGGTGATCATCCTTTTTCACCAAAAATGTTGGGTCGGTGGAGGTGTTTTTTAGATTGATGGTAGAAAAGTATGTAGCGAATATTAAAATGATGTTGAAAACTTAAATAAACCATGTTAAACATAGATCATGTTCCTCTTGAGTGATTAACATATTCAACTGAAGTACAGAACATCTCCCCAGAACACATGAAAGATGACACAAGGACTACAAAAGAAATATCTATAAATGAAAACTATTTAATCTGACAAATGCATTCATCAACAGATCGGTTGTGAGCTCACCACTGGAAGCACGGATGCAACGAAATTTCTCGTCGCCACACTGCTGGGAAACGATGAGCGTCCTATTGATACGCTAATTACATGACAAACTGTCCAGGGCAAAGTGAGGGAAGCCAGTTTCACAGAAAGACACTCAGAATACTATATTATATTTTAAAATCAAACGAAGAACACAGAGAAAATGTCTTTATTTATTTATTTAAGATCGTTTTAGAGATTTATTTATGCATTGCCTTCTCCAGCGCAAAGTGAGGGAAATATATTCTCAGAAACTCACAAAGACACACAAACACTCCAAATGCTATATTATATTTCAAAATGAAATGAAACTCACAGACAGAATGTATGTATTTATTTATTCATTTTAGATCGTTTTTTTATGCATTGGCATCTTCAGGGCAAAGAAAATAATCGCCAGCAAAACAACGCCAGTTTCACAGAAAGACACACACACACACTTGATACTTTTATTTAAAAACTAAACAAGTAATTGTTTATTTCATTCTATGGTAAAGTTATTCTGTCTTATCTATAGAACCGGCCTCTCCGTCTGCTTCTCTGTGTGTGAGTCTGCGCGCACGCTGCGATAATAATAATTATAATATATTAGTTGGTTTCCGTGTCTACATAAAGCAAAAATTATCCATTGTATTTGGATAATTGTGTTATTGTTATATATTGTTATTAATTATGATAAATAAATGTATAATAAACTATATTTCATTTCATTTCCCTGTTATCTAACGAAATAAAATACAATGGATAATTTTTGCTTTATGTAGACACTGAAATGAACTGTAATGTATTATAATTATTATTATCGCAGCGTGCGCACAGACTCACACACAGAGAAGCAGACGGAGAGTGCCGGTTGTATAAATAAGACAGAATAACTTTACCAAATTGATTTGGGATCACGTCATTGGAAGCGTGCCAAATTTGAATGATGCTAGGCCAGACTAGTGTGTCTGGCATGTTTTTTTGCGCTAAAAGAATGGTCGGGGTGCTTTTTAGAGGGTCACCAATTTTTTTTTTTTTACTTGGCCTAATTTCAGTGTCTTTCCATGGTATGAAAAACACCAATACCGCCCAACCCTAGTTGTGGTACACTGTTCTACTGCCAGTGACACCTGTAAATATGGCCTTAATTGAACAGTTCTCAGAAGAAAACCTCTTCTGCATCTTCGCCACAAAATTCTGCATCAGAAATTTGTAAAAGAACATCTAAACAAGCCTAATGCCTTTTGTAGAGGCAGCAGTGGCCTGTTTGTTAGGGAACTGATCTTGTGACTGGAAGGTTGCAGGTTTGATCTCCAGGCAGGTCATGACTGAAGTGCCCTTGAACAACGCACCAAATCCCCAATTGTAAGACACTCTGGATAAGAGTGACTGCTAAAAGCCTCAAATGCAAATGTAAACAAGTCCTGTAGACCGATGAGGTTAAAATATATGTTTGGAGAAAAAAGGGCACAGATTTTCATGAAAAGAACACCTCTCCAAGCATTGAGCACGGGAGTGGATCAATCATGCTTTGGGGTTTTGTTGCAGCCAATGGCACAGGGAACATTTCATGGGTAGATGGGAAAAATTTAATCATTGAAATTTCAGCAAATTCTGGAAGCAACCACCACCTGTATTTATAAAAAAAAAAAATTAAAAAAAAAAAAATTCTGAAGTTGAAAAGAGAATGGCTTCTATAAATGGACAACAATCCTAAATACACTTCAAAATTCAATAGACTGCCTCAGAAAATGAAAGATGAAGGTTCAGGTTCTCGCTCATTTCTTTGATTTTTTTTATTTTGAAATTTAAAATATGGAATTTTTTTTTCATACAAAGGGAATATGTCATCTTTAACTTTATGCCTTTTGGAAATCGTGTCATCTTCAACTTGCTTAACTGTTTACAATAACATATCTTTTGATCAGGGGTGCACAAATGTTTGCACACCACTGTAAGTTGATTTATGTACACCAACTTCTCTTCATTTCTCTATTGTTTCCAAAGTCCTTAGCCTATTCAGTAGTAAAAGGTGTTTAGTCTGATAGATGTGATGGTTTATTTTTTTAATTCATCCTGTTTTGGTCACTTCCTTCGTGAAGGCCCAGTATCCCACATTGAGTGTATATTAGTGAGGTCTAAAGCCAAAATACATGTATACTGTAATTTAACATGTTTTAGGTTTAATACATTACCCTTTATATAATAGAAATTTATATTCAAAATAGCTGAATTTTGATTTGTGAATGTAAAACCTCCCTGACGTTTGTTAATCATAATTATTGCCATGTGTGTTTGGGGAAAGGCTACAACATGGCTTAGTCAACTCACTGTTTCCAAACCCTGAAAGTGAAATCCCCAGAAATCCTTATCATCCGGGTGACTACCATGATGAGTCATACACAGCTCACCCCTTGTTTGTGGGTCATCCAGAAAGCCCCCAGACTGAACCTCCGCTGGCCACCATCCCCCATTCCCGGAAAAGACCCGTGACGAAGGATTTGCCACTCTGGGCAAATGAACACATCCTGGCAATCTGATCAGGGAATCACCTCCAGTGTTCACGCCAGACTGTTTCAGAACAAAGACGTGACAACACTGATGAACCAGACATTTATTTACATGGTCAGTGTACATTATTTTAGTGGTTGGCAATAAACCATAAATAGAGAGTATACACAATGGCAAAGTAGGTAAGCTGAGTTCACTGAATGGCTGCGTGAATGAATGTGTGTGCCACATAGTTTTCAGTGTGTTATTTACATTCCTGCTGCACATGGGAATTCTTCAGCAATATAGACTGAGTACGGGCTCCATTTGTGACACGTGTGTGAGGAAGAGAGTGAGAGTTAACACATAACAGTTGGACTTCAGTGAATTCTGTAAGAACCATGTCTGCCAGGAAAATGAAACATGTGCGTGTTAGTTAACAATGTGCACTTTGGAATAGTCCCTTGCATTACAATGCTCTTGTAGTATTGCCATGTAGTATTAAAGGTCTGTTGATCCTTGAGGAGTAGATTTAATTGATGAAAGTGCTTTTGATTTCAGACATGTCACAAGTCATCTGTCTGACATTTGAGGAAGAACTTTTACATTTATCTTAGTGATTACTAACAAGACTTAATGAACTATAGGCTGTTTACCATTTTAATTAAATGGACTGTCGGGACATTTAGTCACCGTGTTTTGCAACTGTGTGTTTCGCTGTACTTCCCCTGGGATGTAGGCTGTTATCGAGGTACAGCAGTGCTGGCATGGTTTGCTTTTTTCCTAACATTAGTCCAGAGACCTGTAGATGTTACATTTAGCTTTAGCTTTAGCATTACCGCTCTTCTTCCAGAGACGGTGAGTGTGTGGAACAATCCCACTGTTTTCCAGACCCTGCAGTTGGGCGCCTAAATTGGTCAGTCCACCCTTCCCCTCCTGTCCCTCCACACCACCCCCTACTCAACAGACACACACACACACACACACTCTTCCTTTCCTCTGTGTGCTCCCCTCCCCTCATCCCATGTTCTCCTCTCCTTATTTGGGCAGAGTGCTTGGGAGTGTGGGGCGACTGTGCTGGGGTGGGGAAGAGGGCAGAGAGGGAGGGTGCTCAGTTGACATGAGAGAGAGAGAGGGAGAGAGAGAGAGCTCAAGCCTTGCTTCCTTAATAAGGAGATGTCTGGAATTTAAGCCTAACTCTCCAATAGAGTGGCTTCTCTTCTACATGCACTCCTCTCACCACCACCTCCCTGCTTACACACACATGCTACAGAGGTTATTGAGAAGAATATCTGGCCATGGCTGAGCTTCTGAATACACTACAGAAAATATTAGCTTTGTAACCTATGCTGGAATTATGTACAGTGGCGCTTAAAGTTTGAGAACTATTTAGAATGGTCTATATTTGCCCAAACCTTCATCATTATCAAGAAATCCTGTAAAAGGTAAATAAAGAGAACCAAATCAAACAAATGAGGAAAAAATACCATTTATTTATTGGGGAAAATTATCCAGTATTACATGTCTGCGTGTTGCAAATGTATGTGAAACTTTGCTTTCAATATCTAGAGTGACCCCCTGTGCAGCAATAACTGAAAATAAACCTTCCGGGTAATTGTTGATCAGCCCTGCACATCATCTTGGAGGAATTTTAACTCATTCCTCCATATAAAACCAGCTTAAACTCATGTTGATGGGTTTCCTCCCATGAATTGCTTACTTCAGGTCCTTCCACAACAATTCTGTTGATTCAGGTTAAGATTATAGCTGGGCCATTTGCAGAGTAACTCTTGTGTTTAGGGTTAAAGTCTTGCTGTATGACCACGTTCTCTCTCTCTCTCTTTTTTTTTTGCCAATTTTCATCCCCTTCCCAATGTAGTAGTAGCCAATTAGCCCATTCCATCTGCTATGGGCTCTTCCCATGACTTTTCAATGTCCCTGACTCTAGGAGGGTGAAGTCGAGCACAAGCCTCCTCCGTTGCGTGTGATACAGCCACCACCTCTTTACAAACTACCGCTGATACACTGTCACTCAGGAGCCAGTGCGCTCAGAGGAAAGTGCAGATTCCCAGTTCCAAAAGGACCGATCAGTAGACGCCTGTGCCAGCAACCATTGCAATGTGAAAGTGATAGGGAGAGAGAGCCCCATCTACCCGCCCAGAGAGAGCACAGCCAATTTTTGCTCTCTTAGGCCCTGGCTGTTGATGGCAAACAGCATGACTGGGATTCAAACTTGCGATTCTCTAGTCATAGTGTCAGCATCTTTGCCTGGTGAGCAACTCTGTGCCCTGACTCACGTTCTCTTGAGATTCAGCTCACGGCTTCCTATGTTTTAGATTTGCTGATATGACTTGGAATTCATTGACAGGGATTGAAAACTGTCCTGGCCCAAATCATATCATCACTATCATAGTGTTTCACAGATGGGATGAGGATTTTTTTCTGCTGGAAAGCAGGGTTTTCCTTTCTCCAAATATAAACCAAAAAGATTTATTTAATTTTAATTTCAACTGTTCACAAAACATTGCTCTAGTAGCCTTCAGGTGTGTCAACCACACCTGGAGAGAGTGATAATGGTCTTGAAATTCCTTCATTTGTATATGATCAGTCTGACAGTGGGTGAGTCCAAACTCTTTAGAGATGTTTTGTAAACTTTTCCAGCCTGATGACCATCAACAACTCCTTCTGAGCACGTCAGTTCTATTGGATTAATTGAATCAGAGTCGTTTTTAGTGAAGGATGAAAACTTTTGCACTTTATTGATTTATTAAATGTATGTTTAATTGTTTGTTAAAAAGAAGTCATTTACGTTTTCCGGACTTTGCAGGATTACTTACTAAATGGTGGATTTACATAGACGATGGGGAGCGTATGTGCGGTAGCAACAGCAGGGTTGCCAGGTCCCCAAAAATCTCCATCCCAATGTCTGACATAAAGCTCCCTATACAACCTGACACCAGCCTAAAATCTAGAGTGTCCAACCACAGATATTATTGTTAGAATTATTATTTTTATTAGTAGTAAATATAACGTAAGAAGAACATACCTCCCTTATTCCTTTTTTTTGCATTTAAAACATCCCCATCTCTATACTACCTTTTAACTCCTTATGGTTTTAACACCACAGTTATACACTCAAAATGTGTTACTAAAATGTTTCTTTACGGCTATGACTGTGGTGTATACAAGGAGTTAAAATAGATTAAACAGATGTGAGATGGTGAAAAAGAGGACGTCTGTTCACCCTAGTTAAAAGGCAGTGAACAACTGAGTGTGAAGAGCAATGGGGTAGACTTACTAGTATTATATAACTTATTGGAATGGGATCTGAACATATATATCTTTGCATTTAAAACATCCCCTTTTCTCTACTCTAAATCTATATGTTCAGATCCCTTTATTATATAAGGGAGGTATGTTCTTTTACATTATATGTACTACTACTAATAAAAATAATAATGCTAACAATAATATGTGACTGGACGCTCTAGATTTTAGGTTGGTGTCAGGTTGTATAGGGCACTTTGTCAGACATTGGATGGAGATTTTTGCGGACCTGGCAACCCTGCTGTTGTTAAAGCACATATGCTCCCCATCGTCTAAGTAATCCTGCAAAAAGTGGAAAATGTAAATGACTTCTTTTTAACAAACAATTAAACATACATTTAATAAATCAATAAAGTGCAAAAGTTTTCATCCTTCACTAAAAACGACTCTGATTCAATGAATTCAATAAAACAGACGTGTGCATGCGCGGTACAAATCGAAGCGAGCGTGCAGATCAGAAATGTTGAGCGCGCGCGAGGGCAGTGTTGAGTGCGTGGGAGAGAAATGTTGAGCGTGGGAGGGCAGTGTTGAGTGCGCGGGAGAGAAATGTTGAGCGTGGGAGGGCAGTGTTGAGTGCGCGGGAGAGAAATGTTGTATACACTATTGAGTTAATGTGCATGCAAAACTCTTCTTGCTCGCTCAAAACATCGCGCACGTACGCTAAGAATTGTGGCACAAATATAATGCCATAGTCCTCGACTTACGACGTTGATCTGTTCCTACGTCGCGTCGTAAACCGAATTAAGTCAGAGCATACGTATATACTGAACATAAATAACATACTGTAAGCACTTAGCCTATCCTAACACCTATCCTAACACAGTAATTATCAAAAAACACATATAAAATACTTTTAATACGTTTAATAATGAAGTGAAACAACCGCATAACCGTGTATTCTTCCGCCGCGCACACCAAACACGAAACAAGGCTTTATACAGTAAATGGGAGATGTTTCGTAACCACGAAACATCGTAACTCGGAACTGACGTAACCCGAGGACTGCCTGTACTTTAAAGTATATATGTATGTGTATGTATGTATAATTAACATCTGTGTGTGTGTGGATGGACAGCTACTGAAAGGTAGTTGTGCTGAAATTCTGCTAGGACTCATTCTGCAGGTTTATCACCATCATTCTGGAGGTGCAGGGCCTAAAGGGCTCAAGTTCACCTCCTGTGCTCCACCATGCCAAATTTGGCCCTTCCCTGGGGCATGTAAAGCCCATGTTTACCTCTCTTTAAACTCTTCTCAGCCCCCATACATCTGCTCTGTCTTGGTCATCCTATTGGTCATTAGGTCCAGCTCATTTTCTCAAGGCTTTGATCACCAAATGTTAGACCTGACCACTCTACCCCCACAATAATGATAAGATCAAAGACAGTCATCCTTTTAATCCTTCACTTTCATTTGACCTTTATACTCTAATAAAAGCCAGTCTTGTGCACTTATGTGTAATATACAGTGACTTCTGGCATCTGCTGTCTTATTAGACATCAAGTAAATGATCTCAATCCTTGCCAGTAGAGGTTAACATGCCTTGGAATCAGCTTATTGTATCACTAATTAATCTTACCGTAATTGTAGACTGCATTATAGCCTGCATCTGCAATTAGACTGCTCTCATTCCAGGCGGACTCTTGGTTTCGGGGTTGTTTTGCTCATTCTCTCTCTCAGCCTGCCAAGCAAAGCTTATTCTTTCAGCGTGGCCGTAACCAGAGCGTTCTGAGTATCCCCCCAGGAAGGTCACGTGCCGAGTCGGCCATATTTACCCAAGCAGCATATTTTAGTCAACATCAGCAGAAAGTGAAATAAAAGAATGAATTATGTGGGTATAATAGTCACTCCTGGGACCCAATCCTCGGGAACAATACCACGCAAAGAGAGGCAGCCTGAAAAACACTTAAGATCTCTTAACCAGTTTCAGACGTTTCGACAGCCACATTGGACCACTTTTTCCTGACCACAAGCATTCTTTCAGGCCTGGCCTGATTATTGAGGCCTTTTTAAATGGGGTTTTATATAATGTCAGAAATTCGTTTGTCATTTGGAGGACGTTAGTACTGAGGAAGTCATAAGAGCAGTCAGGGTTTGGGTTGTATATGCACACCCATTTATGAGTCAGTTAGAAATTAACTGTAATGCCTACTCATTTATGCATGTCTGTAGTGGTGAGAATTTTGAATCTGTTTTTGCAAATGTGTTAGGTTTTAGATTGAAGTATAATTTTGATTATTTGTCTTTAATCCCTGTGGCTGTAGTTCAAGGTTTGTGTTGCAGTTTGATCAGTTTTAGGTAGTTCTCTGTGTTCAGGTGACCACGTGTATTAAATCTATGTTATGTTTTCGATTGTTGATTTGTCTGTATGTGGTCTTGACTGCTTTCAAATTCTGATTTTATTTCTGTACATTATCTTGTCTTTTATATGTGCGTATGGTTTAGCAATTACCATTAGGTAATCATTTTTCTGGAGAAGGTACTGAATAAATCAAATGTAGCATTTTAATATAACCTTTATTCTTTGATTTTGCAGTATAAGTGAGTGTTTCAGGTTCTTCAGGAAGCAATTCAGTACATCATGGAATCTCAAGTTTCACCACAATTCCGTTGTTTTGCTGTGATTCATTTTGCAAAAATCCCCATGAATGCACTGGCAGAATCATTTTGCAGAAATGGAATATGAAATCCTCAGAATGCTTGTATTATAATAGTTATAGACAAACTTGTTCTTTACTGAATTGTGCATTTTTAATTGATGTAACATTCCAAAGTCCATACTATTTACTACATGCTGTTGAGTACATGATGATGATGATGATGGTTTTCTCTCTCTCTGTCTCTGTCTGTCTTTTTCTCTCTAGTACCCCTGTAGTGTGTGGGCTCGTGGCTGGGCCCGGTAGGAGCCGGCATCATTGCGTCGAACGAGTGGAGTGCCAACGGTAGCCCACAGCAGGGGCTGGAGGATGGGGGCGATGAGCTGGATAAGACAATGGATGGAGATGCTGAGGGTGTCTGGAGCCCTGACATTGAACAGAGCTTCCAGGAGGCCCTAGCAATATACCCACCCTGCGGCCGCCGCAAAATCATCCTCTCAGACGAGGGCAAGATGTATGGTAAGTTAACACAATAGGTATTGCTCATATGAAGTGAGCAGAACTAGTGATGAACTTAATGATGAGCATAACATTTGAATGCTTATTCCAGTAATGTACACAGGTGGGCACTGTTTTTGTTCAATAGGATATTTTTTAGGGGTGTAAAAAAATAACCGATTTGAATCTGAAGACCGATTTTGACTTAAACGATCTGAGTGCATCAGTACGTGGACCCCTGAGTCAGTCTATTTGTAAAATGAACTGGCCGATGGCCCGATTAATTAGCTGTCAATCGGTTTCGTGTTACTTCTGCTGCTTGCCCGCACTCTCTCCCGCTCTCTCTCGCGCGCTGTCTCTGACAGGGTTGCCAGGTTCGCGGTTTTCACGCCAAATTGGGCTTGTTTGAAAATCCAGGCGTGGGTGAAAATTCAAGCGGGTGCGGCTTTTTGGGCTACTTTTAAAAATTACCGCGGCCAACAAGAAAAGTGGGTGTTGGAAGATTAAATGCAACAATAAGAATGATAACATAATGACATAAGGAAGTACAGCGTGAAAAGGAGAGAGCGAGAAAGAAAGACAGACAGACACACACAGAAGGTGAAGAGAAGACAGTCGCTAGCTAATATGCCAGGTAAATAGGGGAAATACGGGTATTGCAAGGACTGGGAAAAAGAAAAAGGTTTGATATAATGGATTAAAAGTGTTCCTAATGACGAGAACAAGGCATATTGCAAATACTGCAAATGTGAAATGTCTGTTCCTTTTTTTTTGCTAATTGTTACTATTAAATGTTCTTGACTTGGATATAAAACTGTTATAAAAGAACTAATAAACACTAATGTTACCATATTATTAATGACATAATAAATCCCTTATAAACAAAATAGCAAGTTGTACACTCATAGTTGTTTTGCCATTTGCTTCAAACGTGTTACAGGCATATTTTGGGATAGTTCAAGCTTCTGAAAGGTGGGTTTTAGACTGACTTTGGGCTGGATATTTTTGCTTTACCTGGCAACACTGGTCTCTCATTAACTGTGTGATACTTGTCACAGTCACATTTGAAAGACAAACATGTCCTACGCACATATATACAACGCTCTGCCGAGCTTAAAATCTAAAGTTTGGAAGAAGTTCGGTCTTTAAATGAAAAGCGGAAAAGATTTGGTGAGACGACATGAGGAAAGTGGCGATGAGGACGTTAGCATAGCACCGCTAGCCCCACAGAAAAATAGGACTTCTTCCAGCCAAAACTCAACCACAACTCTGCTAGAGCCAAAGTAATAACGGCTTCAATAGCCCGGTTCATTGTCAAAGACTTAAGATCATACTGTGTGGTGGAGAATGAGGTCTTTGGGGACTTGTTTAAAACATTGGAGCCCCGGTACCACATCCCAACGCGACAGTATTTTACTGTTTCTGAATTCACATGTCAAATACAACTATACTTGTTCTCTAGTATTTCATTAATCTGTTTGAATGCAAGTAAAAACACATTTTTAGTATTAACTTATGTTGAATCAATGTAAAAATATCTATTTTAAACAAGTAACTCGTATTATTTCCTACCCTATTATATTGAACCGAATCGTACCGAAATCGTACTGAATCGAATCAAATCGAATCGGTCCAATTTAAAATAAATTGTTTCTGAATCGTATCGTGCCACATGAATCGAGATGCATATCGGATCTTCATTTATTGGACAGATACACACCCCTAATATTTTTCTTTCTTGCAAAAATGACACTGGGTATTTGTAATGGCAAAATGCAATAAATTGCATAAGACAAGCATTGCCTTTATGGCTTAAGTCGATCATTAATTGTTACAATTTTTTTGTCTTTTCATCATTTGGAAATTACAATGATTTTTAACATTACATTGAAATATTTTGGATATCAAAGTTTCTAAAAGCAAATATCCAAGTCTTAGTGGCCAAGACCTGGCTAAGTGTTTGCTGTAAAGAGAAAATAAGTGTTTTTTTTAGGTGTTTTGCACAGAGGTAGATAGAAAGAGAATAAGTGGTTATAACCTTTACTCATTATTTTATAACTTATAGCTGAAGTCAGGAAATGGAGAGTTCAAATGGCCTGTGGATGACCATTAGATAGACCACACACACAGTTTTTTACCCATGCATAATGTTTCATGGAGTGTCACTCGCACCTGTTCAGAAAATCTCATCAGTCATGCTGAAATCAAATCAATGTAGTCCAGTGTAACTAAAAGAAACTGTCTTCAGTTAGATAAATATTCACTAGAAGGTTTGCTATTTTGAAGTCAGACTCTGTTTTCTATCATTTATAATCCATAACAAACTCACAGGGCAGTTTTTTATCTATCTATTTATTAGGAGTGTGTTTTGAATAAGTAATTAAAATTTTAGATTTGAGAACAACTTTCTGTTGTAGGAAGTGTTTAGAATAGGACTGAAACGATTATTCGAGTAACTTGAATAATTCGATTACAAAAAATGTTTTAGGCTTCGTTTAACCAAAGAACACCCATGCTTGTTAGAACGCACAGTATCAATCACGTAATTCATCCCTCTCATTTCTCCCATCTGCGTACGATGCTCTCTCTCTACACAGTGTCTGTGTATTTTATAAATATATATAATTTTCCTTATCTTTTTCTTTTTTTATTGACATAAAACTAAGGACAAGTAGGCTTACCTATGTTTGCGAAGTTGTTTCATAGTTTTTTTCCATGTACATCATAAAAGTTTCACAGAAATGTAGATTACATGGGCTTAGTTCTGGAGCCAATAAGCCAAATGTTTTAAGTTTTGATATAATAAAATGGTTGAGTTTGAATAAAAAACGTTAGGAAAAACAGCCAATTGCTTGCTCTTAAAAAGAGACCTTTCATATTGAATAACACACTACTGATATAGTTGCTTAAAAATACAAAGTAAGGATTGTCAGATTAATCAATGAAATAATTGTCAGATTATTCAATTACAAAAATATGTGATAGTTGCAGCCCTAGTTTTAGAACAGAAATACAAAACATGGAAAAAATTGTAAAGATGAACTGATGAATGGGTGGATGGGTGATCAAATAGACAGACAGACGCATCTGACTGCCTCACTGGATTCTGTTCAAGAATTTCATTGAAACAATCTATGTTTAAGAATGGAATCTGATGGACATGACGTGATTCTTATACACACACCACAGCCAGTAGTTGTATTTTTCTCAGTGCCATACAGAACAGGCCTGTACTTGCCCTGAACAGTGTGGGAAGTTCTAAAGGCCAGAGTCTTCAGACAGGTTTCTCCTGTAGGGCACAAAAACCGCCATTCTTTTTTTTCCTTTGTGTATTTGTCCTTATCTGGCTTGTTTTAGCCACTCAGGTTATTAGCAACTTCAATTTCTAGTTAGGCATAGATTTTATCTTTTATTTATTCCGTTTTCACTTCTTTCTCTCCATCTCTTTGCCCTGTTCTCAGAGCTGAAAAAGTGGCAAAACCAGCTCTGTCTGTCTTGCTCAATCACAGCTTGTTCTTCCACAGAATCTCTGCAACTCTTTCTGTTTTTCACTCTTCCTGCTTCCATCCTAAACTCCTAAACAAGCAGTTTAATCAGAGCTTTGTATTTGTACAGTGATGACTGCAAGTTTAAAGAAGTGCTTTCTGTTTTCATGTGCTTTATCTTGGTTACATTTATCCACACAATGAATAGTAATTAAATATCTTGAATGCTTTTCTTAACGGACTTCTCAGCTTTTATAATTTAATCATGAGAGTTGTCAGCAGTTAGATATGGTAAGAGAAGAGCCAGAAGATTTTGTTGCGCAAGCACCACTCATATTTTATCAGATTGTCAAATTGTCAGTATGAACTAAAGAATGGAGTGTTTCAACATTTGACTGGACAGACTGGTAAAACCTTTTCAGGAAAACAGCCTCGTTGAAATTTATGGGCAATTATTTTAGGCATAGGCCAGTCTTACTGGCTTAAATATTCATTTATTTACTTTTTCACTGTTAATATTTAATGTAAAGACATTTTATTCCACATATTTTCACATTCAAAATATTTTTTTATAAAATATGTATTTTATTACAGGGGTTTGATGCAATTGTAACAATGTATTATTATTATTATTATTATTATTATTATTATTATTATTATTATTATTAATAAATAATGTGCTCACAAAAGTTTAAAATGGTCATTATAGTTTACTGGAGTCAGAGTACAGGATACATACTTTCTCCACCTTGATCTGCTGGTTCTTCAGCTATCACTGCTTCTCCCTAAGAGAGAAGAGTCACAGCACTGGTTTGAATTAGCAGCCCAGGCTGAGAGATGTGAAGCAGACCAGAAGTCAGTGTAATGCACTGATGGGAAAGTGTGTGTTGAACTCTGTGCTGGTCCCCCTCTCCCTGCTGTCCTTACAGAACCCCACACTAAACCCACTGCCCAACAAAACTGTCTTTACCACAGTGTAGACCAGACCATTTCACCATTCTTTAACCCCTCTTAAATCCTTCCAAGCTTTACTCATGCCCTGGTGTGTTTGGGTACTCTAGGAGAGACTCTTGCCAGATTGTTCAGTGCTTGTGCAGTTTCACTGTGCAGTATTTCTTAAGCTTTACTTAAAATATTCTTTTCTGAAAGCTAAAAGCTTTTTTGTTTGGATGTTGGATCTTACGTGTTCTTCACAGCTTGTCTTATATGGAATAGCCTCTGTGAAAGAGCATTGGTGAAGTTTTTGAGTGGCTCAATATGGATACACTAATCTGACTCCCAACACATTTTGGGTTCCAACAGTCCGAAACCCCACAGATTTTTTTTTATTCACTTGGAACTGAAAAATGAAAACTTGGAAATGAAAAAAAAATCTTAGTTATGATGCATTAAATGAAGAACTTTAAATAGTTGCTATTTACATGTAAGCAAATTTATGACTGACAGTGTTATTGGTTTCTAAAAAGAGGTCAGACTGTTGAGGCAGTCAACTATCAGGTGAAATTGAGTTATTCTTCAGATTCTTGTTTAGTGCTGTATTTGAATACATTTCTTAATTCTGAATTTCTGATCTCTGAAATTTCAGCTATTCCTGTTGAAAAGCCAGGAGGGTGTTGCTCATATCAATTAGCATATTGGTTAATTCATGAGAAGTAGGGATGCACCGATACCACATTTTTTAAAACCGAGTACGAGTACAAGTACTTACATTTAAGTACTTGCCGATACCAAGTACCAATATGAGT
>BRDA01002056.1:69735-83135 GCA_036984385.1 Crenuchus spilurus
AAAAAAAAAAAAAAAAAAAAAAAAAAAAAAAAAAAAAGCTCCTTGATAGCAGGGTCTCGGAGGTGGATGAGATCAACCCAGGGTTTCTCAAGGCTCTAGATCAGGGGTGTCAAACTCCAGTCCTGGAGGGCGGGATTCCTGCAGAGTTTGGTGATTTCTCTGCTCTGGCACTACAAATTGCCAGCTCATTACCTGTTGAGCTGAATCAGGTGGGTTTGATCAGGAAGATCACAAAACTCTGCAGGAATCCGGCCCTCCAGGACTGGAGTTTGACACCCCTGCTCTAGATTTTGCAGGGCTGTCTTGGTTGACACGTCTTTGCAACACCATGTGGACACCGGGAGCAGTGCCCCTCAGGTGGCAGATGGGTGTAGTGATCCCCATTTTTAAAAAAGGGGACCAGAGGGTGTGTTCCAACTATAGGGGATCACACTTCTCAGCCGCCCTGGTAAAGTCTGTTCAGGGGTACTGGAGAAGAGTCTGACTGATTGTTGAACCTTGGATTCAGGAGGAACAGTATGGATTATGTCCTAGTCGTGGAACACTGAACCAACTCTTTATCCTTGATAGGACCCTGGAGTGTGCATGAAAGTTTGCTCAACCAATTAATATGTGCTCTGTGGATTTGGAGAAGGCATTCAGTTGTGTCCCTCTGGGAATCCTGTAGGGGGTGTTCCAGGAGTATGGGGTACTTGATATGTTGCTAATGCCTATACAAATGGAGCAATAGCATGGTTTTTATTGGCAGCAGTAAGTCAGGCTGGTTTCCAATTGATGTTGGACTTAGCCAGGGCTGCCCTTTGTTACCGATTTTGTTCATAATCTTTATGGACAAATTTTATCCTCATAGCCAAGTCACAGAACGTGTCCATTTTGGTGGTAAAAGCATCAAAGCAGGACATCCAGCTCTCACTGGACCAGTTTGCAGCCAAGTGTGAAGTAGCTAGGATGAGAATCCAAACTGATACCATGGTACTCAGCCAATAAAAGGTGTGGAGTGCTCTCTCCAGGTTGGGAAGGAGTCCCTGCCTCATGTGGAGTAGTTTAATTATTTTGAGGCTTTATTCACGACTGAGGGTAAGAAGGAGCAGGAGATTGACAGACAGATCAGTGCAGCATCCATACTGATGCTGATGCCATACTGTTATATCTGTTTTGCTGAAGAGAGAGCTGAGCCAGAAGGTAAAGCTCTCGGTGTACTGGTCAGTCTACGTTCCAACCCTCACCTATGGTCACAAGTTTTAGTTAGTGACTGAAAGAATGAGATTGCTGATACAAGCTGCTAAAATTTGCTTTCTCCACAGGGTGTCTGGTTTCTCCATTAGAGATAGGTTGAGGAGTTCAGACATCCGGGAAAAATGCTGCTCCACCATATCGAGAGGAACCACTTGAGATGGTTCAGGCACCTGGATAGGATGCCTCCTGGACGCCTACCTGGTGAGGTGTTCTGGACATGTCCAATTGGGAGGAGACCTCAGGGAAGACCCAGGATATGCTGGAGAGATGGCTGGGGAGAAGAAGGTCTGGTCCACTTTATGACCCAGACCCAAATAAGTGGAAGTTCAAGGATGGATGGAGACAAAACTTGGTCATTTATTTATTGAGGAAAGTGATGCAGTATTTCATGGCTGTGAATGGAACAACCCCCCCACCCCCATTGTGCAGCAGTAACTTCAACTAAACTTTTCCAGTAGCTGCCAATTCCTCATTTAAAAAAACTGAGTGCTTCAGGTCATTCCACAGCATTCCTATTGGATTAAGGTCAGGACTTTGACTTGGCTATTCCAACACTTTTTTTATTCTTTTTTAAAAACATTTTTGTAGAACAACTTGTGTGTAGAATTGTTTTGCTGCATGACTCACGTTCTCTTGAGATTCAGCTTATGGACTGATTTTTTCCTTTAGACATTGCTCATGTAATTTGCAATTCACTGTTCCATCAATGAACCCAAACCAAAATACTACCACCACAATGTTTCACAGATGGGATGAGGTTCAAATGGGCAGCCGTGATCGGGTGGTAGGGACCGTGATCTGGTCTTGTAACTGGAAGATCGCCAGTTCGATCCCCGGGCAGGTCATGACTGAAGTGCCCTTGAACAAGGCACCTAACCACCAAATGCTCCCCAGGTGCCATGGATAGGGCTCATCATTGCTAGTGTGTTTTTTTCACTGCATAGATGGGTAAAATGTGGAGGTCAAATTTTCCCACCGTGGGACCAATAATAAGGGATTATAATGCTTAAATGCAATGCTTTAATTTCTCCAAACATAACACTTCTCATTTAAACCAAAACAATCTATTTTGGTCTCATCTGTCCACAAAACATTGTTCCAATAACCTTCTGGCTTGTCCATGTTATCTTTAGCAAACTGTAGACAGACAGCAATGTTCTTTTTGGAGATCAGCAGTGTTCTCCTTGCAGAACTGCTTAGACGTTACCTTGGGTTCCTATATGCTGTGTGTACTATGCACTTTACTCTTGATGTGATCTTTGTTGGTTGACCACTCATGGGTATGCTTGTAATTTCCTTTCAAATTTTCTTAATTTGTACAGTAAACCCCCCGTATTCGCAGGGGTTAGGGACCAGAACCTACCATGAATAGTGCAAGTCTGTGAATACTTGTAACCCCCCCTAAAAGTGCTTATAAGCTTATAATAGGTATAAATACCTATTTTGATGGTTAAATCCAACCATATGTCTTAAACTATCATCCTTAACACTTCAGAAACACGTGTAAAGACATAGAAAATAAAGTTCTCTCTCTCTCTCTGTCTCTCTCTCTCTCTGTCTCTCTCTCTCTCTCTGTCTCTGTCTCTCTCTCTGTCTCTGAGCCGCTTTCACTTCGTGGTTGTGTGTTGTGCGGATCTGCCAATGAGATCTGGCCTTACATGCGGCCATCCAAACGCCAGCCAATAGTGTTTGAGTATTGGTGCATGCACGTACCCTGGCTGTTGTGGGTTAAATGTGTTCTAATTTAGCTTATGGGTAAAGTAAGTGGGGTTCTATTTGTGTTCATTGTGTTAAAGTTGTGCTTTGTGTGTCACTGTTAGGATAGGGACAATGGCTTACCGCCAGTGTGGGACATGTCAGGGATAGATAATGGTCTGAATGAAGTGTGTATGAGGAGGTTTTTACTACTGCCACGCACGCCACAGTATGTTCAATAGAACAAACCGCGAATATGTGGGGTTTTTGCGAATACCAAGTAGGTATGTTCTAGAGAAAATTCCGCGAATAGGTGAATCCGCAAATGCTGAACCGCGAATAGGCAGAGGTTCACTGTATACAGCCTGTTTGTGGAGTCTAAATAGTTTAAAGATGGTTTTGTAAACTTTTCCAGCCTGATGAGCATCAACAACTCTTCTTCTGAGCTCCTAAGAAATGTCATTTGTTCATGCCTTGATACTCTTCCATAAACGTGTTATAAAGATCAGACTTTACTAGATCCCTGTTCTTTAAATAAAACTGGGCTACATCTAAGACCTGATTGTCATCCTATTGATTGACCTCACCGGAGTCAAATTTCACCATCACATAATTTGCTAATTCTACTTTTGCCACCTACAGACATGCAATATTGGATCAAAAATGGTCAAATATTTTGTCTCATTTGTTTGATTTGGTTCACTTTATTTAATTTTAGGACTTGTCACAATCTGAAGTTTTATGTCAAATTTCTGCAGAAATGTATATAAATAAATATATATATTTATTATATATAAGTTCACAAACTTTCAAGCACCACTAACTTGATACTAATAACTAGAGTGCTAACATCACTCTAGATATGTGCTTAACTGACAGGAATGTGTTGATTTACAGTTATTCATTGTATTCGAGAGATGGAGAGCAACAGTTGAGCAGCAGAAGATGGAGAATCTGGGGTGGGTGGCAGTATATTATTGAATGCTCTTGCAGGACAGTCCACAGCAGGTGTGGGTGTCCGTTGGTTAGCGTGATCGTGCAGGGTGGGGTGTGGAGGGAGAGCTCCAGCTGGCAGCTGTTGGCAAAAACTGTGAAACTGTTTCTCTCTTTTACAGATCTCTCTCTCTCTCTCTCTCTCTCTCGTTCTCTCTCTCTCTCTCGTTCTCTCTCTCTCTCTCTCGTTCTCTCTCTCGTTCTCTCTCTCGTTCTCTCTCTCGTTCTCTCTCGTTCTCTCTCTCTCTCGTTCTCTCTCTCTCTCTCTCTCTCTCGTTCTCTCTCTCTCGTTCTCTCTCTCTTTTTCTCTGCGCATGCTCCTACCCTGGCCTTATCCAATCAGGTTATGTGGGGCAGATGTGACAGGCGCTGAGGAATGTAAGGAATGCGGAGGCAGAGAGCTAGAAAGAGAGCAAGAGACAGAGAGAAAGGCAGGCAGAGGCCTGTGCGGGTGTGTCTGTAGGGGGAAGGGAGGAGGGGGCAGCATATGGCTGAGAAGGGTGAACACATTGCATATCTCTCTCTTTCTTTCTCTCTCTCCTTCTGTGTCCCTGCTCTGGACAGAACTGTGCTGCTTGACTTTTATGGTCACTTATGGAGCAGGCAAAGAGGGACTGTGTGCATGCGAGTTTGTCTACATTAGCAAACAGCCATCCAAACAATTTATACAATAACAAAGTTTACAATGTCACAATCTTGTATCTTTGAAATGGCACCTTTTGAAGGGAAATGTTTGTCAATTAATTTTCTTCCCAAGTGATTTACTGGCCCATTTCTGCTGTGCCATTCATCGAGAATATTTGCACAGTGTTAGAGAGTAAAAATAAACTGGAAAAAAGTATTTAGGCTTTGATATGAGGTGTTGGTTAGAGCAATAATTTATTCATAATAAATGCATAATGTTAAGTACATATAAAATAATTCTGCTACAGTTATGTTAATTCAGTGATATGGTTTATGATGCATCTTCTCTAGACATATATTTGCATACAAATGCATTTTCCTGACTTTTGGAGCTTTTTGGAGCACACAAATAGTCTCTCGCAATGATATGATGGAGAACACACGAGCATGACCATCTTCAGTTTTCTGACTTGTCTGTACTGTAGCTTAGTACTGAGCAGTGCTGAGTAAATTTGGTATAATATACATGATATAAGGTGATATATTTTATCATTAATTATTTAAAGGAATTATTTTAACGAAAAAACAAACAAAAAATATCATAAATTCTCCACTTACCCCAGATTTAGTGGGTTATCTAAGGCATCTCTAAGGCTTTCAGATTTTGTCTCTAGTTTTACAACTGAATCTGTGAAGGTAGCATTGGGAACAAACAGTAAATTTCAATAGTCAACATGACTCAAATGTTTTTGTAAAAATGCACCTTCAAAACTTCTGTCCAGTACATGGATTTTATTTAGTCACTTATACTAGTTCACATGTGGATGTGGATTGAGTAGATTTTTTTTCATTAATATTGACAAGAGAAAAGAGCAAAATTCTGTACATACTTTTGGCAATCTCTTTAAGTTTTCATTATAAATTTTATGCTTTTGATTCTGTTCTGGTTCTCTTAAAGCATCAGAGGGACCTGTGTGTAGCATTGTGCACATCATCATTACAGTATAACAGAATTGTCTACAGTATTGAAACAGAAAGGAAATGTCTATAAAATGTTTTTGTTTATATTGTATGCATTTTTAACTTTTCCTTCAAAACAATTTTGAAGCATTTAGGAATTGGCCACCATCACTGATAAATAGTCAAATCTAATAGACATCAAGGTGACCCATATATGCAGGATGTCCTGTTTCAGATTATCATGTACCACAAATCTAGCTATCTCTGGGCAAGAAAGAGAGAACCTCATTATGTCACTTTGGCTTCACAGTAACGGAATTGGCTTCAGACACAGTTGTTCCTAGACCTTGATCTTTGTTGAGTACCTTCAGTCATACTGCATTTTAAGGCAGAAAATCAGAGGGCTACACATACTCTGTCTGCCAAAGATGAGGGTAGTTGAACCCAAAATAGAAAATGGAAACAGTCTGTAATGACCATCATATAGGCACATGAGATGTAGATCTGGATACATGTTATGTAGGCTGATGTTTCATTAAAAAATATTATTTTTCTTTTAAGGCTGATCTATCATCGCTTTCATTGCTCATGGCACCGTAGCAACCAGCAACCATTGGAAAGTCCCATTATAAGCACGCTCTTGCCCAACATTAGAGAGCAAAGCTATCACTTAAATGTTGACAGCTTGCCTTTATTAATTTTCTATTTGTAGTAAGTCATCTCACCAGGGCTGTAAGGGTTCATGTGTGTGTCTGTGAGTTTGAATACGTACAAGTTTTACACTGCTCCTTTCTTTGACTGCCACCTTGTGGTAATGAAAAGGAAAAGTCAGCCTTTAAAACATTTCTTGTTTTCTCTCTCCACAGGGCGTAATGAGCTCATTGCCAGATACATCAAGCTGAGGACGGGCAAAACTCGTACGAGGAAGCAGGTATTTTAAATGCCATTCTATCTAACCCTCAATAATTGCTTTTATAGTAATATATTCAAGGGCCCACACACAAACATTTTGTCATCTACACTGTTTTTCAGGAGCTAAAAATTTAATTAAACAGCAATATTGATTGATACAATTTTATATAGCCAAAAAAATTACACAGAAAAAAAGGTAGTATATTGTAGGCCAATGTATTTCTCATGCTGGTAACGGTTGGTATAGTAATGTATTTTACACCATTGCCTCCCACGTAGAAGACTAGGGCTCAGTTACTATCTTGGGCAAAAAGTTAAACCCACTGCTCCATTTGCCTCTCTCAAAATCCTCTGGATAAGTATGTCTGTCAAATACACAAGTGTAATATGTTGCATGTAAATTTGTAGGTTTACTGCTAGGTTACAAGTAGGTTAATTTGATTTTCTTTTTAATTATCAGTTGTTCTCACAAAGATATTTTGTGTTATATGATCTTATCATGCTTATTGTTAGGTTTGGAAAGAGCATGAAACCATTATTTTCACAAACATTGTGTTCATTACAGTCTAAACTGACACATTAATGGTCATATTTTATATGTAGTGCCAGCCAATTTTATTAGCCAGCCAAAATGTTGGTCAAACCCTACTTGACTGCAGTACACTTAAAGGAATGGTTCAACTGGAAATCATAGCTACATATTTTTCAACTTCCACAAGATGTCATCCAGGACATGTTAGTAGTCCAAATTGTGCTTCTTTTATTTAGCACTAGAACAGCAAGGCTAAGATTGCTGACAAGCACTAGAAGTGAATAGTGATCTTAATAGGCCACTTTGTTTCCATCAAAATACATCACTCTGTTACAACTGTTAGCTTGTCCTTCATTGTAGACATTGTCTGTATATGGTACTTTTTTCCTTACTTCCTGTTTACTTTTTGCCCCGTTTCCATTGGGTATGAAAAAAGGACAAAACCTGCTCAGACTCGAGATATTGACTAGTATTCACTACAAAATTATGTCCAGATTCAGAATGAAAAGATCAGACACATTTTATATATACTGACTTGTCTTAAACCCAAATTTGGAGTCTGGGCCTTTGGTTGACTGCTTGACAAAATCTGTAGACTTGACAGACTCTGCTCAACTGAGAATCAGGGCTTAAATTGTGGTCACAGTTATCTTCTATAGCCCTGTCTTAAGATGATGATGATGATGATATTATTATTATTATTAATAATAATAATTATTATTATTAATAATAATAATAATAATTTATTATTATTATAATTATTATTAAGTTACACTTATATAGCACCTTTCACAGACCCAAGGATGCTTTACAATTAATGGAATGAAAGAACAAAGCAAACAAACAAAAACTAACAACATAGCAAAATACAATTAGACAGAATGAAAGGCAGTAGAGAAAAGATAGGTTTTTAGGTTAGATTTAAACACAGGAAGAGAGGGAGATAGTCTGAAAGAGGGGCAAAGCATTCCAGAGGCTAGGGGCAGAAACACTGAAAGATCTGCCACCCATAGTGGAGAGTCTAAACTTTGGAACAGCCAAAAGAGTAGAATAAGAGTGAGCGTTGAGGAGCATAAGTCTGCAAGAGAGCAGAAAATTAGGATGGAGGTAATCCATGCAATGCCTTATAGGTCAGTAGAAGGATTTTGTACCGGATGCGTTCAGAGCAGGTAGCCAGTGAAGCTGATGGAGAGCAGGGGTGATGTGAGCAGATTTTTTTGACTGGACAAAGATTCTGGCAGCAGAGTTCTGAATATACTGAAGAGGACGAAGAGTTTTGGCAGATAATCCGCAGAAAAGATCATTACAGTAATCAAGTTGTGAGGTGGCAAAAGCATAGACTAGAACCTCTGAGTCTTTAAGAGAAAGTAAGGAGTGGAGTCTACTGATGTTGCGAAGATGGAAAAAATGTGGACTTAGTCACACATTTGATGTATGATATAAAACTGAGAGTAGGGTCAAATATGACTCCCAGATTCGAAACTGTGGGTAATGAGGTGACAGTTGTATTATCAATGCCAAAGGTGCAGTTGTGTAGGGTGAGATGGCAGCCTTAGAACCAGCAATCAGAAATTAATTTTTTTTGCCTTTGAGCTTAAGAAAAAATTTATTTAACCAGTTAGTTAATTTCTGTAAACAAGACATCGGTGCAGGTGGAGGAAAAGAGTAAGTTTGAAGTCTGAATATCATTGGCGTAACAATGGAAACAGAGTCTGAAATAATTAATAATATGTAAATAATAAATAGCAGGGGACCCAGGACAGAGCCTTGGGGAGCTCCCCAAGTGACTAAGACAGTATGTGATATTATGAAACGGTCTTCAGGTACATTAATGTTAGGTGTATAGCTCACAGTAAGTCATATTGTGTCTTAAACCACACTGATTTGTCTGAGACCTTCTTTAAGATCCGGAAGTGATGTATTTGGTGATGTATTTTGTTGTAACGGAAACAACTTGGCTAATTAAGGTGAGCGTTGAGTTGTTTGTTAGAAAAAGAAAATCCATGTTGTTTGTAATGAACAATGACATTTACATTGTCTTGTCACTTCACTACTGTGTATGTTTTAATGTGTTAAAGTGTATCTGCATGTGTGTGTTTTTTTTTTTTTTTTTTAAACCTTCTTACACTCCTTCAGGTATCTAGTCACATACAGGTGTTAGCACGGAAGAAAGTCCGCGAATTCCAAGCGGGTATAAAGGTAGGTGTCTCCTGCTAGCCCCCTCGGCTAGCATGCGAATGGGCGTCTCTTTCCTCCTTGGTTACGGCTTCTCTTCTCTCTCTTTCTTTCCCTCTTCTCCCTCTTTCCTCTTTCCTCTCTTCATTTTCTGCAGGTTTCTAGCCATTTGCAGGTTCTTGCCCGGAGAAAATCTCGCGAAATACAGTCAAAGCTGAAGGTATGCGCTTTCCTGCGGGTGGGGTGGGGCTATGCAGCGTTTGGCTTTGCGCTAACCAATCAGACATTACTTCATTTCATGGAACTACAAGTTCTTTTGTTCCATTGGCTGACCAAAACTCTGAAAAAGAACTCAATGAAAGAAGAGTTCTCCTTAAACAAAAGGCTGCTTGTGTTAGATAAAAGTGCTTAGAAGCTGATGTGGAGTAGATTTGGATGGTTTGAGTGTAGTTCAGTGCTCACCACTGTGTCTTGCTTTATAGCAGAGAAGGCTGAAAGTGCATGATGGCGCCATGCTCTCTGCCTGTAGGCTTTCCTGAGGCTCCCTTTTTCTTCAAACTTTTCCCCTCCTTTCATCCAAACACCCCTATGTCCATCCCACCGCTTCAATTTATTCTGTTCAGAACATTCTCAAAAAAGCACAGGTGTTTTCCCCACTTATCACATATGTTATTAATTAATAAAGATTAGGCTAAGATAAGTCAAATTAAGGCTATGAAAAAATATGTAAGGCTCCACTCTTGCTTTATGTGACTGACAGTCATTGCTGTCATAGTGATCAAAGTCAGTAGTTCATTGTGGCTCTGTGGCACCTCCTATGACATAAACCTGCATGACACAGGACGTATGTAGATTCTGTTTTTATGTAGGAGTTGAGTGAGTCCCCAAACTCTAGTTCTTCTACTTTATTTTGCACTGGTTGTAAAGATGGTTTTATGTAACCGAGTGTTTATTTTAATAATGTAGCATACTTAACTGTTTTTAATTCAAAATGGAACAGGTGGTCTGAATACTTCAGCTTGTATTTGCTACAGAACTAAAAGCACATTGAAATAGTTAGAAATGATGAGAGCCTGGTTTCCCACATGAATTGTTAAGATGATATGATTAATTAATCAGAAGAGTTATCCTAAAAAGAAAAGGCAAAAATTAATTGATCAATAATACACCATGATACGTAATATTACTGAATACAGATAAATACGGTTTACTTTGAGACCAGTAGGAGAATTCAGTTTTATACAGTATCAATGGAAATGCCCAACTTATTATTGCATTAAATGAACACATTTTTTCCACACAAGTTTGATCACAACTAATTCACAGACTTGAAAGTCACAGTAGATGTACTATGCTGAAAATACCCTTTTAATATCTCTCTATAATGACTCTTCAGGGAAACCAGTCCGGCATTGGTCCAAAATCAAAACTGATAGAGCTGTTCATGAATGAACTATTTTTGTTTTTTAATGTATCTGATGACATACAAGTGGCAAACAATAGAAAAGACAATGAGAGAACACAGTAAAATGTAGCACTCCAGAACACTGTTACTAATGGTCTCTCTTTCTCTTGATTCAGGCCATGAACTTGGTAAGTGTGGTTTTGGATTTTGCGTTTTTTGCTTCGCTTTGCCACACCCCACACAGCTAATGCGCAGCCCTCCGCTTACACTTTTCCCATCCCTCATCCTGCTACATGCACATATTTCCCATGAGCCTTTAGATATCAGTAATGGGCATTGTGTCCCCATGCACTCCCTGCTTCAGCTTCCTGTCATGACCTCTTCATTGTAGTGATTCTAGAGGACAGTGTACATTTAATTTGTGGATAAAATGTATAATGAAACACTGACAGCTGTCCCGGAGGATTCTTATGGTATCAGAGTATTTTTTTTTGAAAACACTAGACTGCTTCAACTGTGTTCTTCACCAGAAAACTTATTATAGCACTGCTCTGGTTGACTATACATAAACTAAAAGCAACTTGATTTGGTCTGTAATATTGGTCGATACCTTAATGAGGTTCCTAAGACTGGCTGTTGTGTTGACTTACTTTTATCATAGTGTGTGCTCAGATGGCACCCTGCCAATCAGCTTCTCCTGTAACTGCCTCTGCCTGTTGGCTCTTTACTTTTATGGAAACTCAGAGAAGCACGATGAGAAAATTACAAATTCACCTAATTGACAGACAAGGTTAATTAAAACAAAAATATTTTTAATATAATAACAAATATTTAAGAAAAGGAAGGCTCTAGACTTGAACATTATGTGCTCTCTGATTTCCTTCTTTGGCATTTGGGTTGAGAACTGCTGAAGTTGTTCATGTCTCTGATGCTTCTAGAATTTTATAAACTTAATAGAGAAGAACAATATCTGTACTGATTTTTAAAAATCACTTTACATGATGAAAACTGCTGAATTTAATTCAGTTGCATGTACTAGATTGCAATTTGTGTGTAATATTTCTCTCCTGCTTTTCCTCAGGATCAGGCATCCAAAGACAAGGCTCTTCAGAATATGGCGGCGCTCTCCTCTGCCCAGATTGTGTCTCCAAACCTGATCAAGAGCCAGCTTCCCCCACTGCCCCAGCCACCTTACCCACCACCCACTTTAGCTCCAGGCTCCAGAGTAAGCTGGACATACACATGAAAAGACACATTAAGAAAGATACTTATTCAGAGTCCTTAATTTTTTTTTTTACATTCTGCTTTATCTTTTTGTGTTGTGTAGTTCTGGCCATCCCCAATTCCAGGACAACCTGGACCCTCTCAGGAGTGAGTTTTTATACACACTTTAGATATTTTTAGTAAATATATGTGTAAGGTTAGAGCAAGGCATAGGCCTTTCATGATGATAAAATTTTACCTGACAATTAATTACCACAAAAATAGTTTACATTTTATTTGTCTCTTTTTGTTTGTTATATGCAACTATTAAAGTACAAGTGTAAATTGGCCAGAAGAACTTGTCTGCAACCCATCTTTCAAATGAGCAGAGGCACAGCTTGAGGTCAAATAATTCTTCACTGCTGCCCTCTAAAGGTGTTGAAACACAAAAAAAAGTGTGGAATAAAGATATCACAAGTGATGTACATTGGTTATGTTTTTTTTTTTTAGTGTTTAAGTGAGAACATTTGAAATTGTTATGGAACAACGGTGGGCATTTGAGGCCTACTTTACTTATTCCTATTTACTTTTTTCACCAAAACGAAATACTCTTTCCAGAGTCTACATAAACCTATTTCACATGCAATTAATATGTCAGTGATCATCATTGGTTGTACTTTGTTCAAATGTATATTTTTCACAAGAGATGAAAGGCAGTAGGCAACTGGTTATGATTGATCATCAGCACACATTCTTTCAGGTCACTTTGGAGTGTCCTGGGCCTGAATATTATGTATTATATGGGAAAGAAATTCAATGCAATCAATGCTGATTTCATGCAAAAACAAATAAAGAATCCACAATGCACCACTGCAGACATTCAGCCAAACCTCTTTGTTCATATTACTTAATTAAATTAACTTTCTGTTCTACAACAGTAGAAGCTAGTGTATTTTTCTTCATAATGTTAAGTTAGAAAATTCAGTTAATAACTCTAGATTAGCTCTGAATTTGGTCCATCTTTTCTAATATTACATAAACACTGTTATTGCAGCATCAAGCCTTTTGCACCGAACTACACTAACCTGCCTGGACCAGTTCCACCTCCTATATCAGGTAAGCATTGTTCAATCCCCGTACTTTGTCTGTGGGATGTAAACAATGTTCATTAGTCATTTTGCTATAGTCATCTGCTGCTCTCCTTTGTTCTGTGTTAAGCCTATGAGCCCCTTGCACCCCCTCTTCCACCATCGGCCACTGCAGTGCCTGTGTGGCAGGATCGCACCATTGCTTCCTCCAAGCTACGCATGCTGGAGTACTCTGCCTTCATGGAGGTCCCTCGAGACCAGGACAGTGTGAGTGACCATACACTGAACTACAGATAAATAACAATATTGAAAAGTTAATTTATTTCAATAATTCAGTAAAAAAATGAAACCTTATATAGATTCTCTACATACACGGTGATCTATTTCAAGCATTTATTTATTTGAATGTTGATGATTATAACCTACAGCCAATAAAACCCAGTCAGTATCTCAAGAAATTTGAATAATTACATAAAACCAGTTCAAACCATGACTTTTAATACAAACCGGATTCCAAAAAAGTTGGGACACTAAACAAATTGTGAATAAAAATTTAATGCAATGATGTGGAGATGCC
>BRDA01002056.1:87655-112456 GCA_036984385.1 Crenuchus spilurus
GTTTTTGGTACACGACCACATATTTTACATTTGTGGTCGTAAATACATGGTCACAATTAAAACTGTCCACTTTTCACCTGTCAAAATTAACACTGGTACATAAATGCTGGTGTTTACATTTTATACACCAGCACATGGTTTTTGAGGACCTTTTTTGCCCTGTAGCAAATTGTCCACTGTTTTGAACTGCTTCAATAATTTTTGCAACAGCTTGATTATCTGCAACTGCTTAGCACTCTCACACTACATTTATTGTGATTATTTGTATATTAATTTGACTGACAGACGGAGTATGCACGAGTAGAGGGTGGAAAGTGTGTTTACAGGATTCACCGCTCGCCCATGTGTGAATACATGATCAACTTCATTCACAAGCTCAAACACCTGCCAGAGAAATACATGATGAACAGCGTCTTAGAGAACTTCACTATTTTGCAGGTAAGGCAAATGTATTAAGAATCTTATTCATAAGAGATGAGAGCTGTATCATAGCTTGGTCTAAGTAAATACAAAACTAGCCAGTTAAGTTTAGCAAGTTTAGTTTTTAGTCATCTAATACACATTTGAAAATGCCTATTGTGGATCAAGCCATTGTGATGTTTCCATTTTCAGGTGGTGACCAACAGGGAAACTCAGGAGACCCTGCTGTGCATAGCATTTGTCTTTGAAGTGTCGACAAGTGAACACGGGGCGCAATATCACGTCTACAGGCTCATTAAAGACTAACCACCCTGTGAGAATGGGTTTTGCCAACTGACAGTCTGTCATGTTGTGCTGTCCTGCCACAGACTGTCCAGACGTCAGAGCATTACATGAGTATGTTGCCAAGAGTGGACGCATTTTCATTTCTGTACTGATCCAGGTATACCATAAGTGGACTAAGATTCAAGCAAAGGGGCGTGGAGGAATGGAAATGAGAAATGTAGTAATGCTCTGTTAAAGGACAAACTTTTTATACGTATTTAAATGCCTTAAAAACAAAATGGGTCACATAGGTTTTTTTTTGCATACAAATTCTAAATGTCTTTTATGCTTGTTTTCTATTTGTCTTCACTGAGGGACTATGAATGTTGAATGTGTTGGCAGGAAGGAAGGTTTTTAATAATGGAAGACAATGTGTGTCCTTAGCAGGTACACAGTGCATAGAAGTAAGGACCAGGGCCTCAACAAGAGGGTTATAGATGTTTTTAATAAAGGACAGGTCTGTTGAAAAGATACTGCAGCTGTGTCTTCTACATGAGTTTTATTTAAACCTGACATTACATGACAGCTGTGAGGACATCACAGTTTTAACTTTTGTATTCCTGAGTGAATGACAGGCAACTGTTTGGTACTGAACTATCATACACACTTCGTGTAGTGCTTTTGAATAGACATGTCCTTTATCCAGCATGGAGGTGTCAGAAACAGGAAGGCTTAAATGGCCACCAAATGATTTTTATTAGGTTTGTGGATGCGGCAAGTGCCTCTCTCCAAAGAACTCAATGTGGATCGTCATTCTGAAGTGCCTTTTTTTGACTACCTCTTGATATGAATCAAAATAAATGTGTGCAAATGTTTTTGATACTAGAGCATGACTAAGCATTCAAGTCTTTTTTTCCCTCAAAGCTCACTTCAGATTTTTGTTGAAAGTGTTTATTTGTTACAAGTATGTCAGAGCATCAGTGAGTGTTCAAATGTGCTTGTTGCAAATGGACAGAGGCACATGTACTGAAGATGTCAAAAGGATGTCTGGACTATCAACATGACATATTTTGCATTAAATGACCCTGTAACACAAAGAAAACCTTAGAGTGGCTGCCTATTAGTCAGTAATTTTAAGAAGGTAGTGGTACTATACTTCTGTAATGTGTTTTTTTTTCTATTAGTTTTTGTATACTCTGGTGCTTTTGGATTATTTTTTAAGAAATTCAGCAATATAAAAACTTGCCAAGATGCAATTCTCCCTCAGATTATAAGCTCATGTGCCTTCCTGAACATTTAAAATATCCATTTAACAGCCATTTTCAGTGAGTGTAGCGCACTGGGAACAATATATTTGAATCCCCAGTGCATCAAAAAGGGACAGTTAGTGATTTCATCCTCATCATGATCGTCATTCCCACCAGTCTGTTAAAGTTTGTGGTGTAGTTCTTTGCATGCGCATCTTGTTTTAAGTGTAAGGTAGCATTTTAAAGTCAATCTTGTCAAACGTTGAGTTACTGTTGTGTTCACTGCCCATTGCTGCCAGAATGCACTCAGTTGGAGGTGTACTAAATGGAATTACAGTTACAAAGTAGTGTGATTATGGATAGCTTTCAGTACTGCTGCAGATGTATGGCAACACACTGACGGGTGTTGTATTTTCTCAAATTGATGTGCTTGACATCAAAAACTTGAATTGAGCTTCTGTCAAATTGGATTGAAATAACTTTCTTAAAGTATGTCCTAATTGTGTTGTTTTTTTGTCTCCCTCTTAAACTGTTAAATTCACTGATCACTAGAGCCCACAATTTTGGAGGAAGTATTCTATATATTCGTATTCTGATTATTTAAGGGTAGAATATTGTTGGTGTCTTAAGATCTGGTGTAATTTTGAACTATGTTTAAACCAAATTGGAACTTTTTTTTTTTTTTTTTTGTCTTTGTTTTTGTTTTTTGGAGTTTTCTCACTCAAAGCAGTGTATGAATTTGGTTTACTACAACAGAGAAAATACATCTAAATATTAGTTACAGGGTTTCCTGGGATGCCAGCAATGTTTGGTAATTGATTTAGTTGATTAATTGTGAAGGTGCAGAATAAGCTTTAAGAAACAGAACATTTGAATTGCTGATTGAGGAAAATAATTTGTCCAGAAATACATTTAATGAGAAAAGTTACATGGTACTTTGTAGCATACAGACAGTGACGGACTTTTGAGGTCTTTGCTTCAATTGAATTGGTACAACTAGCCTATGAATGGTGTCTGTGAACTTGGGTGACACCTTCAATTGGATTTTTTTTTTTCTACAGGCTCCTGTTTTTTTACTATAATTAATTATTAATTTTATGTTTGCTCTTTGACTTTCAGTTTATGCTGTATGCATCAATTGAAAATGTGTGTTACTGTTGAGATTTTATATAATAATCTAAATGGTGTTGGAGTTGTTTTTTCCCTCCTTACCCAGTAACGGTTCACTGTGGCCTTGGTTACCAACTGTGCATTGAAGTCATTTATATTATAATATCTACAATGTGAGGGGTTTGTACAATATAATCTAAACAGTATGTATAGTAATACCAATAAAATGTCTTGGTTCCCCTTGGGACATTTTCTCCATAAAAACACAGATTTGTGAAAGTCTCCATTTTCTGTTTTAATGCACTCTTAATTTAAAAAGCCTAACATTAGGCTGCCAATGTTGTATAAAAAAAAAAAAAAAAAAAAAATATATATATATATATATATATATATATATATATATATATATTCACGAGAGGTCCAAAACTCTATTTCCCATTATTCTCCGCGGAGCGTGTTTATGGCATTGCTCATGGCTGTGTTCCAATCGGCATTTGTGTACGTCTGTGACACACTACCTCGTTTGTGCAAGTACAGGCATGGAGACAGCCGAGAGAGGGCGCTTGACTGAAACTATAACTTTAACTGCGCTATTCTCCAGTGCCATTGCCTTGTTTGCAGTTGCTTTTAAATAGATTATTCTACAAAATAGAATGACGTATTTTATTAGGAGAGTATCATTTTATATCGTTACATTGTATTTTGCATTACACTATAAAGATGAACATCTGTATATATTTTCTCATCAATATCATTTGGAACATCACCTCTTCCCCTCAGGCATGTATTTTCTCTTGTTTAAAACAAAAAAGTCTGACTCCCAAAAACGCTTTCTGCTTTCCTAGGAAAACAATGGAAGTTAGGATACAACGCAATAACGTTCTTTTGAGAACACTAGTGTGCAGCCCGAGATCTACACTCTTAGACTGAGGCTGCGTTCGCATAAATGAATAAAAGTTCCTTTTCCATCTGCTGGCCTTGTGCCTGGTCTGCCGGCCATATGGATCCACAAATCTGTCTAACTACGTATAGTTAGCCCAGATGCTACAGATGGAAGAAAAGACAGAAAAGCAGCAATGAAATACAGTTTTCATTTAACTAAAGATATTTGGACACAGCCTGATCACGATCAGCCAATCCGCGCACGAGCCTTCAGGTGACGTCTTACACCGAACAGCAAAGAGGAAACGACTCGCAGAGCAGCCGATGAATAAAAATATAATTCAGCACTGACAGTGTTTGACGAAGTCAGCCAACGCTCTGTAAGTATGTCACATAAAGTAGGTAACACAGCATTTGATGTCGATAAACGTATATTTGTTGGCCATATTTATCTTTTCCAACTAAAGCTGTAAGCGTAACGGTAAGTTACGAGGTTTACTGGCCAAAGTTTCTCTGTTCTAGACTTGCTTTAGGTAAGAGACAGGTCTGCTAAGCTGTGTTAGCTTATTCCTGCACATGTAGCTGAACTCAGCTTTTACATGAAGGCAGTTTTCTTACCGTTGCTTACTTGGTATGTTAATTGATTAGAGATTTAAAACTTATTCGCACCACTGTGTGTTTATGGTTATGTGCTTACCGAACAAGCGATGCGAGTTTATAAGCCAACTACTGGTCGTCATGTATCCACAGATAACCGTCAGCTCAGTTGAGTGATGTGAGATTGTGTCTAATGTAGGTGAATGACCCGCAGGCAGTTAGCAGGTTAGCGTTAGCAGGTTGACTAGTCAGAGTATTTCCATGACGCCTGTTTGGTGCTGCTCTGTCCGTGTTTATTATTGTAGTGCAAGTTCAGTAGCTTTATGTTTTAACACTAAATACTCATTCACTACCATAACAAACACGGTGGAAGTGTGGTTGCATCCCTGAAAACATCAACGTTTTTTTCTGGTGCTCGCAACGTTTGTGATGTTAAAGTTCATATAAAAGAAAGACAGAGTTTGTTGTGTAATCACTATCTAAATAAACACACATCAGTGTAAATATTTGACTCCTTCAGACTATTTATCTATTTTCCTAAAATGTATTAAGTCTGTAAACCAAGTGTTATCATATTTGATTCATGGATCTCTTCATTATCCATGAACTGCAAGTTTGTTGTCTTCTTCCATTTCATCACCAAACTTTAACTGTGCTGATGAGGAAAAGCAGAATTCTGAATGCCCAGAAAGGTAACAGCGTCATTAAAAACCCATTGTTCAGTTTAAATTGTATATAAGTTTATATATCTTTTCATTTATTTGTCTGAACACTGAAAGTGTGTCTTTTGCCAATTTCAGCCAAATAATTTCAGTTGCAGAATATTTGGTGCATCCCTAGTAAATTGTGCTCAAAATAAAGTTCCCCTCTAACTCTTCAGAAACTAATATCACATTGCCAACTAATTAAAGCTCACATATGAAACAGTTTGAAATTTGCTGTGTTGTTTTGTAATCAAATTTTACACCAGTGATGTTATCCTGGCAATGTTTTAAGTAGGCAAAGTTGTGATGATGTGATGTGTTAGCTGAGATTAGAATAATTAAGCTGGTAAATGTTGACTTTGCTTATTTTGTCACAGTTGGGTTTATTAACTTTTGTTCAGACAAGGGTTGCAGTGGTAACCAGTTTTACGGTATACCATGGTATTAAATGTACAGTTGTCATACCGTGGGCGTTTGCTATTTAACGGTAATAAAGTAAAAAACACAAGCCAGTTAAGAATCTGGCACACGCAGTTCCGCTCTGCCTTGGCCACTGGTGCCAAGCTCAAATACACAGTGAGGAAAATGGCAGAGAGAAGTGCAGCTAAACACCTCAAACTTGTTCTGCCATCTACAAGACCACCATCCATCTGTGCAGATTAAAGTAGGTGTCTCGTTAATAACTGTCTAATAAAGATGTGTGAAATTTCGACTACAAAACCTCTCTCTCTGTCCTCATGCTCAAAAATGCCATTAATTTACTTGCGCTCATTTTCTAAATCTGAAATCTATTTTACATCCGTTAACATCAGGCTCGGTGTGAAAGCCTTAAAAGAGAAATCTCTATTATGATCATGTCAGAAATAATCCTTCTGTCTGCAGTTTCTGCTTATTTCACACTAACTTGGCAGTTAATTGATCAGATACTGACGCAGGCTCAGTTTCTCACATAATACATATTTTCATGGTGATAATTACATAATTGTACTGAACATTTTAAATGCAGGATCTTTACTGCAAAGAGTACATGTAAAGTGTGGTATTAATTTTGTTAAACAAAAAACCTTTTGTTGTAATTTCTTAAAGTCGGTTTAACTTAATCAGCGCAGCCTAACTTTAGGGTTTGGGGCTGTACGGTAATATGTGACATACTGTGATACCACAATATTTTCTGAGATGGTTTTCATACCGTTGCAACCCTAGTTCATATCCATGTTCATGATAATTTGAATTTCAGATTATTTAAATGATGGCATCTGCAAAGAAGTACAGTTTGCTTATTTAACTCTATGTAAATAAGATAAGCATTATGAATCCCAAAGGGAAATAAATCAAAGTGTTCCAGCAGCATACAGTGGTGCTTCAAAGTTTGTTAACCCTTTAGAATGTTCTAAATTTCTGTTTAAATATGACCTAAAACTGATTGTAAACATCAAAAAAGTCCTAAAAGTAGATAAACATAACCCAGTTATACAAATGAGACAATAATAGTATCATTGGTCATTTATTTATCGAAGAAAATGATCCAACATATTATATTTGTGAGTGTCAAAAGTATTTGAACATTTGCTTTCAGTATCTGGTGTGACCCCCTCTTCTTTTACAGCAATAACTGCAACTAAATGTTTCTGGTAACTGTTCTTTTAATATTCTTTGGTAGAACGACTTGTGTGCTTAAGGTTGTTGTCTTGCTGCATGACTCACCTTCTCTTGAGATTCAGTTCATGACATTTTCCTTTGGAATTCTCTGATATAATCCAGAATTCATTATTCCATCAATGATGGCAAGCTGTTTTAGACCACATGCAGCAAAACTGGCCCAAACCATGATCCTACCACCACCAAGTTTCTCAGATGGGATAAGATTCTTATGCTGGGATGCAGTGTTTTCCTTTCTCCAAACATAACACTTTTCATTTAAGCCTAAAAGTTCTATTTTGTGCTCATTTATTCACAAAACATTGTCTACATGATCTTTAGGAAATTGCAGATGAGCAGTGATGTTCTTTTGGAAGAGCAGTGGCTTTCTCCTTGCAACCCTGCCATGCACACCATTGTTGTTCAATGTTCTCCTGAAGGTTGATTCATGAACATTAACATTAACCAACATAGATAGATAGATAGATAGCTATATACTTTATTAATCCCTTGCGGGAAATTCAGGACCTGAGTCCTTCAGTTGCTTAGAAGTTACCCTGTGGTCCTTTGTGACCTCACTGACTATTGCACAGCTTGCTCTTGAAGTGATCTTTGTTAGTCGACCACTCCTGGGGACGGTAACAATGGTCTTGAATTTCCTCCATTTGTATACAATCTGTCTGACTGTGGATTGGTGAAGTTCAAACTCTTTAGACATGATTTTGTAACCTTTTCCAGCCTGAACAGCTTTTTTTCTGAGGTCCTCAGAAATCTCCTTTGTTTGTGCCATGATACACTTCCACAAATGTGTGTTGTGAAGTGCAGACTTTGATAGATCCATGTTCTTTAAATAAAACAGGGTGCCCACTCACACCTGATTGTCATCCTATTGATTGAACACCTGACTCTCATTTCACCTTCTAATGAACTACTAATCCTAGAGGTTCACGTACTTTTGTCACTTACAAATATGTCACATTGGATCATTTTCCTCAATAAATAAATGACCAGGAATAATATTTTTGTCTCATTTGTTTATCTGGGTTCTCTTTATCTATTTTTAAGACTGAAAATCTGATGATGTTTTAGTTTATATTTATGAAGAAATATGGAAAATTCTAAAGGGTTCACAAACTTTCAAGCACCACTGTAGATACAAGACATACTGCACAATTTGCTAAAAATAATAAAATACAATAGAATACAACAGTAAGAGTTCAAATATTAAAAAATAGAAATATAAGTGTACATGTAAGTTACAGTTAGTATTACAATGTCATAGTAATGGCAATACCAATAATTCACAGTTGATGTAGTTACAATATAATAAATACAGTACCAGTGGTACTGTAAAAATGCAGTATTATGCTACAGAGTATGATTGGTGCAAAATAAAATTTAAAGTACAGAGCAAATAAAGCATAGATCATAAATAGATAGCATAGCTTTTACAGATAGTGTAAATAATACCACAATGCATACAGCAGGTATTTTGACACAGGACACAGATAGAATAGTTCAGGACATCATAAACCTATCTGCTTAGGTTGCTGTGGTAATGACCTAGGCATGCGTAACTACATAGCCATGCTGGTGATGTAGCTTTTATATGTGGAAGCAAGAGAGATGGAAGTGCATAATCACACCCACCAAACGGTCAACCTGTCAAATTGTGGTTTAGAACTTTTAAGGGCTCTACAGACAATAATAGAGGAAGAACATTAAACCAAGGGTTTGAAACATTTTAGCAAACAAGAAATATAGGTGATGTTTTTTGGAAATAAGTTGGGTATATTTTCAATTCAGAAGTTTGAAAGCCTTTCAAGTGATGGTCATCCTAAAAAACTGCAAAATGTTACACAACTTACAGCCTAAGACAAGTGTGAGGCTATTATAAGGTTAAGAAAACATGTAAGTACATAATGTGACAAATGACGCTGCTCTTGAGAGACTTTTGTTTTTAAAAATGTAAACTAAATGATGCATAAAAAAAAGTCTGACTGCTGCAAACTTATTTCAATAAAGACATGAAAGTTTGCATTGTTGAAGGTTACAGTATTAAATTATTGCCATATTGCAGTACTGAAGGCATTTGACCTTTCATTACATTGTGCAGTTCCAGCATTGATCCATGCTATCCATTCAGCCTCTTGATCATGTGATGTGAGCTACTAAGCATCTTTTCTAGCTTTGCTGACTTCTTCTTCTCTATGTGCTGGCTTAGCAGTTACTGCAGAGCAATACACGCTCATCCCATCACACTCCACTTATGACGGCCAATATGCCTGTAAGGCTACGTATCTTCTCTCTCAACTGCTGGTGAGTACACACACACACACGTATATACATATTATATACATTATATAATATAATTATATATACTATATAATATAGCATTTGGGCATGGCAAAGGACATGGTTTGAAGGAAGTAGTTGAATTTGTGGGAGTATCAAAGCAAAAGGTCATAAGGGTCTGCCAGCAGTAGCAAAAATCCCAGCTAATCCCATTGTTCAGCTCACACACCTCCTTGAATTGCCACTTTACATCCACAAACTTTGTAAATGGGACACACATCCTCACGTCCATTTTGCAAGTATCTGAGGTAGTCCCACTTCTGAGTTGATGCTGTGTGCTTGAGTGTGGCACCAGTGGCCAAGGTGGAGCAGTGTTCCACATACGTGGGTGAGAGTCTCAGCTGGATTGCCTTTTTCCTTTATTATCAGTAATAAGTAAACACCCACAGTATGATAACTGTGCATTTTAATCGTGTTACATACCGTCAGGTGTTTATAGTTAGTGAGGTGTCAGGTTATAGTTAGTGAAGACACATAAATTGAACTGTTCATGACTGGAAATGTTTTTTTCTGCTCTGTATGTCAGTGATGCTAAGCATCATGACCTTAAGAAGCCTTCAGTGAAGACGGTGTGCAAGGCGTGGTAGAAGCTGGAGGAGGCTCTGTAATTTCTGTGATGGGATGCTTTAATTATGTGGAAATGGTAATTCAATCCTTTGATTGAAGTGACATTCAATTTGAACCACTGTGTCTACTTTGAGCCTGCTGGAAAGCAGGTTTTGTTTTTATCTTTTTTTATCATCTTACTGATGAACATACAGTGGCTTGCAAAGGTCTAGGCACCCCTGTTAAAATGCCAGATTTTTTAAAAATCAGACCACGATGAATAATTTCAGAATTTTTTCCATATCCTGTACAATTCCATTGAAAAATGAACTGAAATCTTTTAGGTTGAAAAAATAAAAATAAAGAACTAAAATACTAGCATGCATAAATATGGGCCCCCTTAAACTAATACTGAGTTGAACTAGCCTTTGAACGTATGACAGCATTCAGACTTTTTGGTAGGAGTCGATCAGCATGGCACATCTTGACTTGGCAGGCTTTGTGGACTCTTCCTTGCAAAAAGGCTCCACACTGTCAGATTGTGAGGGATCTCTTGTATACAGCATTCTTCAGATCAACAGAACGTTTTGTGCCAAAATTGACTAATATTTAGAACTGTTTATAATTCCCTCCATCTTGATTAAAGCCACAGTTCTAGCTGCAAAAAGAAAAAACAGCCCAAAACATAATGCTGCCTCCATCATGCTTCATTGTGGGTATGGTCTTCTTTTTGTGATGCACAATGTTGGCCTTGTGTCAAACACCGTTTGGAGTTATGGTCAAAACTTTTTCTCCTCAGACCATAACATGTTTACCCACAAGGTTTTGGCAAAACACAGCTGAGATTGAATGTTTTTCTTTATAAGAAAATGCTTCTGCTTGCCACCCTACCCCACAGCCCAGACATGTGAAGAATATATGAGATTCTTGTGACACGTAATACACAACCAGTACTTGCCAGAAATTCCATGAAATTCCAAATTCTTGAAAATCTATTGGTCTATCTGGAACATCAAGTAAAATGACAGAGAAGGCATGTACGAAATCTGGCTGAACTGCACAATTAGTTGATGCAAGTGTGGCTAAACATTGACATCGCTTACATCCAGAAATGTCCAGTCCATGCCAAAATACAGGTGTTATTTATGCTCATGTAGGTATTTCACAACATTAGGTACATTTCAGTCATAGATTACTATTTTTGTCTAGTGAGCTGTCATGTATATATTCCCAATGTTAAATTCAGCAAATACACAGTAACTGTGCATTAAAATATGTTGGCGTTTGTCCTCTGCAATTAAATTGTTCTCTGCAATAAATTTTTTTAAATTAACATGTAATTCAAACTGTGACCCTGATAAGGATTATGCGGGTGAATAATGAATGAATGAATGAATATGTAATTCAAATCTGCTTGTTTCTAAACTCAATGATACTATGTGTATGTATCTACTGTATCTGACCTACTTATGCCAGTGCAGTTCCCACTGGCATACCACCACAGTGTCACTTCAGTTCTGAGAATAATCCACCAACAAAAGAAATGTTTTTATTTACTGTTGCTCTGTGGTGGCCTTGTGAGTGTAGAGTATATATGCACACATCCACATACAGACAGACTTCCATCCTAGCTGAAACACGGCAGCAGGAAAACCTCAAAGAAAAAAAATCACTAAAGGCAATTTAATCAGCTCTCCTCTTGCTTCTCCTTTGTGTCAAAGTCCAGGCAGTTCTAGGCTGATTGGTGAATAATTTAGATGCAGCCACTATCAGGTGTATTGCTAGTAGTATGCAAGAAAGCAACTGCATTTGGTATTTTAACACAACACAGGACCATGATACCCTATTCCCTTCAAGCATGTTGCACTTGTCAGCCATGTGGTTTAATAATGTTGCTATGTTTCTTTGTGTGTGTGTGTGTGTGTGTGTGTGTGTGTGTTTGTGGCTTTAGGGGAATCCGTTATCTGAGTAAGCACCGCGCTCAGCGATATGCAATGATTGCAGACCTGCTGAGTAAGGAACAGCATGATGTAGTGGTACTGCAGGAGGTGAGACAAACACTTCATTATTAGTCACTTATATTAATCAGCAAAACATCACATTTGTACAAATTCCAAAGTCCTCTAGAGGCGCAAAACTCAGTCACCCTGTGAGCTAATTGCAGTTTGTTCTAAAAGGTCTGTGATTCCCTGATAGTTTTCGTCAACTAAATTATAGTGCAGTCCAAAGTAATTAGCTAGCTTTTCTGCTCTGTAATCCTGGACAAAGTCACAACCACAAAACTTTTGCCAAACAGTTACTTACAGATTGCACAGACTGTATTTCTCTTGCTCATAGCTTATAGCTTATAGGCCTTTGTATAGATGTTTTGAGTCCTTTGTAGCCCTTCCAAGTCCCAGCTGTACACATACCTGAGAGATCTAACGTGTTGTGGAAACAGTTTTTTAAATAGCTGCACTCTTCTTAGCCTTGCTATAACATCTTAGCTTTTCTGTCATTGCTTTTAAGTTGAATGTATTCTATGTATCTGTTTAAAGTAGGATTTCTGAAGAGGTAAATAAGTTTTAGTTAATAGTTAGCTGATAACTAGCTACCTTTCGGAAACACCTCCTCCACAGCTAATAAATGTCTACAGTGATCAGTTTTATATTTTTTTAATAAAAAATACATTATGCACAAAACAAATTCCACAAAATATACTTTTTTTTACAGCGACAATATGCTCATCTATTGCAAATTAGCATAAACAAGTTGTTTAGCATATAGTCCATTAAAAAGGTTTCAGAATTTTTCTAAAAATGTTATGAACACACACTCTACACCTGTACACCAGATATTACAACCAAATGTTAAACTTATCTGACCATTTAAGTTATACTGTGATGTAGTTATCAGGGCAGTAAACAAAATCATTTGTGCATTTTGCAATGTTTTTGCATTGCATCTTGAAAAAAATGCTGCGTATTGAACATGTCTGGGTTGGTGTTAACCTTTTAAAAGTCCACTGTATTTTTTAGAATTTTCAGTCATTGCTACATACACACATACAGTGGGGAAAATAAATATTTGATACACTGCCGATTTTGTTTTGCCGACAAGTTTTCCCCCATACAAAGAATGGAGAGGTCTGTAATTTTTATCATAGGTACACTTCAACTGTGTGAGACAGAATTAAAAAAATCCAGAAAATCACATTGTATGATTATTTAATAATTATAAATGAAATTATTAATTACAGACCTTTCCATTTTTTGTAGGTGGGAAAACTTGCAAAATCAGCAGTGTATCAAATACTTATTTTCCCCGTTGTATACACCCAAACTTACATCAGATGTTTATGAAGTGTTTACAATGTACTTCTGAAGACAATTTTTTGGCTGCACAACACTGAAGTTCTCAGTTCTATTTGTTGGGACTTCTTCAAATATCAATGAAGGATTGCAACCAAAAATCAATCAAAATCAACATTTAAAAATATATGTTGCATGGTTCATCGGAAGCAGAGTCAGAATGTAATGTGCATTTGTACATGATCTGATTAGTCTGCAAAAGTATGACATTTTGAAATGGCAACTGTATAGAAACCCAGAATTTTGAAAGTAAGAACTTTGATCTAGGAAGAGTGATATCTTTGACTGTGTAACATTGTAGCTCTTAATCTGCAACTGTAGATACAACTCCACCCTTTAGATTTGTGAAAAAGCTGTGGAACGCTATCCATCTGTCTTTACCACACAAGCATTGAAACAGTGTTATTGACACTATGCGACGCTGAAAGGTCTCTTCCCGCTCATAACAGTGTTGGGTTTCTCACCCTTTACTTGTGCTATTTAAACTGTATTATGCTTTGTGTCAGCATGCATTTAGTTATAATTTACATACCATCATCAGCCTGGAACTGCTCAGTAAAGATTATAAAGATGATCTTTGAAATGTTGGCATGAATGATTGTAAATTAGCCAAAGCAAGTTCCAGTGGAGGGGGACTTGGCCACTTCATTCTTTCATAAGTACTACATAGATTAACACAGGCTTACCCAGAGTCACAAGTTAACACCGTCGCGTGATTAGAGTATGATTAGTGACTCTCAGCAAAGCTTTGTCTTGTGTCTGAAAAATCTGAGGTTAAGCAAGTTCACGGGTTCTAGTGGTTGGTAAAATGCTGACCGGGTCGCTTTGGAGGAAGTGGGAACGTCATGTTATTTGAGGAGAGAAAATAAAGTTTAAAGCTAAAAAAAAAGCATGAGGCTATTCTTTTTCTCACCATTGCAGGTTTGGAGTGAGAATGACTTCCTCTTCTTGAAGAAGAAACTTGCCAGCACTCATCCTTATTCTCACTATTTTAAAAGGTAACAGCTTACACTTGCAGGCATGGAATGTTGACATGACTACAAGGTATATGTTGTGTAAGAGATAATGTTATTTATAACCGTTTTATTAGTCTGCACACATAACCTGTGTCAAAGAGCATGGACAGGCTCAAGGCTGTTCTAAAGATAAAACGATCCTGAAGTCTTTTGAACTAAACTTATAGTTTATTACTTTCAGGGAATCACTTTCATGCTGATAAGTCAAAAGACAGTTAAAGATATATTTGCTAATTAAAGGTTTGGGGTATAAGGATTAATGAACACAAATTGCTGCTTCCAATGTTATGATCACAGTTCATTTGTACCTGTAGCTGTGATTATAATTGCTTCTTTAATAAGGCTGTATTGTTCTTATTTAATAAGCCAGAATATCATATTTCTTATGGATTTTAGTTTCTTTTAACCCACATAAAGCTCTTCCAGGAAGAGTATGGAGTGGAATATCCATTCAGAACAAGTAGATTATTAAGTGACTCTTTAATATTTTTTTAATTGTTATTTGTGAAGGCTTTTGTTGGATTCATGTGTTAAAAGACAACTGGTAGCAGCAGCCAAATATCTTTATTTTCCAACACGAAAGAAAATCCCCAAACATTTGAGCAGTATTGTACATTGAGTTGCGAACTGTTGTTGGCGATATTTTTCAGCTACATGTAGAACTATAGTTACATGCACACAATTTATTAGACCCAGATCCCCTCTACCCCATCTGTCAATGAACTCCAAAGTCCAGATATAGATTTTGCAGTGGTTCATTCTTCACAGAGCAGTGACTGTTTACACTTGGCCTTAAAGGAATGGTTCACTCAGAAATCATATTTACACAGTTTTCCACCTGCCCCAGATACTGTACCTGTCAAACGTTTGGACACACCTTCTCATTCAGTGTATTTTATTTTCCTATATTGTAAATAAATACTGAAGTCATCAGACTATGAAGGAACACATAAGTAATCTTAAAAGTGCTAAACAAACCAAAATATGTTTTAGATTTTAGTTTCTTCAAAGTGTCAAACACATTAAGAGGCAAGAAATGCAAGTAATTAACTCTTGATGAGGCACAGCTGTTGAATAAAAGCCATTCCAGGTGACAACCTCATAAAGCTGACTGAGAAAATGCCAAGAAAGCTGGCATCTAAGCAAGAGGTGCCTATTTTTAACCCTTGTTGTTTACTAATTAATTTTGTATGTATTTCTTCATAGTTTGGAGAACTTTAGTATTAATCTATAATGCAGACCATTTTTAAATGATGAAAAACCACTGCATGTCCAGAATATGTTCAAACTTTTGACTGGTACTGTATGACTCGGTAAGGCATGTTTAGAATCTAAATTTTGCTTGTTTAGAAGTCAAGCCTTGAGAGTAATGATGTTAACAAAAACTAGAACTATAGTAAGTTGTATTGTGTCCTAATGTGAAATTATTTCTGGGTGAACCAACATTCAATTGATATGATCTCAACCTTTCAGCATAACCTTTGCTACCAGCATGAACTTCCTGTGTTGTACAATAAGCATCAAGTTGGAATAATCAGTAAACAATTGTAAACATGTGGAAAGAAGAATGTTTTCAGACAAATAGCTAGACAAGGTTTATGTGATGAACAACCATCTTCACAACGGAACATGACCAAAACATATGAACATAATACACTTGCCTGTTTTTATCTTCTAGCATCTGTTTCCAGATTCTAAACAGATCTCTTTTCCACATACTATATTTAACATTTTAAATCAGACTGGTGAAGGAGCAGAGGAAGGAGCCTTTAAATAATAATGCAGTGTTGTATGCTGTATGCTTCAAGCGTCTTTGAAGGTTTGAGAAAGTTGAAGGTTTGAAAGCATCCATGGGTTTGAGAAAGGTGCTGTATAAGATTAACTTATTATTTATAAAACAAACAAACAAAAAAATCACAAACCCAGTTACACTTGTGCATAAAGATATTTAAAAAATGACCTCCAGATACAGGATCCATTTTGATGCCAAGTGTCAACAGGACCGGTAGTAGTAACAACATGCACATGAGTATAGATGTAAGGTGTGTCTGTATATGCTTACAGCCTTAAGCAAAAGTGTGAGCTCTCCAGTTATGTTTGTTATTAGTTTATTATCAAATACCTTAAATCAAATGAACTTAATCTAATTAATTATTTGACCATACCTCTAGACAAATTAAGTTTTCTTGATTTTGTGAAAGAAGGGAGTAAGAATAAAGGAATATAACAATTATATTAGTTTAACATTTTTTTTAATGTACAATTTATAAATTAGTAAACAGTTGGTTTTTTTTTTTTTAATAAACATTTCCAACATTTCTCCCAAATTCTAAATATGTTCAATATGACTTATATGTTCACTTGCTAAACTGACAACTGTTCAGAAAACATACTGTGTTTTCAGATCTCGAAAGATGCAAAGAAAAGTTCAGGATCATTTTTATACAACACAATACTTTTATCTTTAGGAAGAGTCCAGACATTATCAGTTTTTGGTAGAATTAGCCTGATTTCTTTATGTTCATAAGCCTTTCACATTACTGTTGGGTGACTTTATACCACTCCTAGAGCAAGTATTTAAGCAGCTTGTCTTTGGTTGGTGTCTTGTTTTTCTTCATCAGATTTAAGAGTTTTTCAGTGGGTACAGGTCTGCAAATTGGGCTGGGCATTTGAATTTGTGTGTTACATAATTCACTATATATTAATTGTGTGTTGTATGTTTTTGTACCTCTGCATTTCAGTGGATTTTTTGGAAGTGGTCTAGCAGTGTTTTCCAAGCACAGAATAAATGATGCCTTTCTGTACAAATACTCCCTAAATGGCTACCCTTACAAGGTCAGTATAATCAGGTTGTTTAGACCAAAACATTCTTTTAGAAGTTCACGGATGTTTTTCCATAAAGTGCAGGTCTACAGAGTCAGATTACAGACTACAGTCTATGGAAGCCAGTTTGCTGCTGTTGAACAATTATATTTAAAGTTGTTTTAAAGCTGTTTTATATATGAGTTATGTATATATTGGTATGAAGTATTAACTTTTTTCACTAAAGGCTGAAAACACCTAAATACTCTTTAAACTAGATGAAAAGCTAGATGATAAAAGTTGACTAAATAACTAGTTGTCACAAAGACTGTTCTCTTCTGTCTCAGGCTCATCATGGAGACTGGTTTGGGGGTAAAGCTGTTGGAAAAATCCTTCTTAATATCAATGGGCTGAATGTCCACGTCTTTGTCACGCATGTAAGTCAATTTAGCCTTTAGTGCCAAGGCAAAAAAGTGACTACATTATGTTATTTAATGTGCTCTTTTTCCTTTTACGTACCTCGTATCTTTGTCCATACAGCTGCATGCAGAATATTGCAGAGAGCAGGACTCCTATCTTCCTCACAGAGTGGTGCAAGCCTGGGAGCTCCAGAATTTTGTAAGGCATGTAGAGCCCACCTCTATATTTTGTCAGATATAAAATGGCAAAATTCTGTTTTTATTCCTGAGATTGCAACTTCAAGAATGCATTGTATGCTATCCATCAGCTGTTATGGCAACACTGTTTCAAAAGGCATTATTCTTTGGTAAGCTTATTTGGTGCTGATTTGGAAAAGAATGGAAGAGAAGGTACCATGATATCAAATAACACTCATCCCACAATGAACTAGCATCTTAGTCAAGTGCACAATGTAATGTAGTCAGTTACGATGCAGCTCCTTTTAAACAAACTTGTCTGAAGGTTTTTCTGAACCCTGCTCCTGAAGATCTACCTAACTACAGATTTTAGCTTCAACCCTAACTTACCCCACCTGATCCATCTACTTGCCTTCAGAAGTTCTTAATGAAGTGTGTTCGATTTGTGTTGGAGCTGAAACCTACAGGAAGGTAGATCTCTAAAAGGACGGTTGGTGATCACTGCTTTAATGTATGTATGGCAGCCTGTTAGTACCTAGCAGCCCCATATATGTGTACTAGGAGCTAGATGTGTATATTTTTGTTAATGTTAAGTGACTTACAATTAAATTATGATTGCAAAGGTAAAGTAATATAGTTTCAGGTGTGTTGCCCAAGCACAGTAATTGGTATTGTGTGGTGGGCTTGACCAGAATGGGAATTGAGCCTCATTCTGTCATCATCATGCAGTCATTGTGTTCATAAGTTATTCTGTATTCTTTATTCTAATTCTGATATCTAATTCAAAGTCCAACAACAATACATATCCAGGTGGCAGTTGTCCTGACCAACAATGATATGTTAGAGGACATCAGAAGTTTGCCATTTCAACCTTATGTGTTTTAATGTCCTTTCATCCAGGCACACCAGTGCTGGAGCAGATGTGGTGATATTAGGAGGGGATTTGAACATGCACCCAACAGATCTTGGTATCAGACTGCTGCTGAGCTACACTGGACTCAAAGACTGCTTCAAAGAAACAGCCAGCTTTGACGTGAGTATAGAAATTAGGTTAATCTAACCCCTGAATGAAAACAGACAGACTGTAAGTGAAATTAGATAACATCCTTTAAAGAGAACAGACTTAAATTAGGAAACATTGTTATTGTTTGTGAGCGTTTTATATTTATTTGTTGTTTATGACTTTAAAAATAACATATTGATCTAGGATAACTTTTGGAAATGCCACATTTTATGTTTTATTTTTTCAGAGTATGAACAGCTCAGCAAATAAACAATAACATGATGTGTTTGTCATCTGAACCTTCCAGGGATGTGAACAGGGATTCACACATATAACAGACAATCCCTTTACAAATAAGCAAGAGCTTCTGCCATGTGGCGGAGGAATTCGTATTGACTACATCTTCTTTAAGGTGAATTGGTTATTTTGCTGTTGGACTGGACAGTGCTAAGTACTTACCAATTCCAAAATACAAACTCTTCGTAATGCATAATGAATTTGATTAATCATAACTAGGTAGTTGCCTTAATACAGATTTCCTCCAGTAAACTACCATTAAATTAAGAGATACATGGTCTGAATTTTATGTTTAATCAACAGGGTTCGGAGAGGGTTGAAGTGAACTGTGAATCTCTGTCCACTACTAAGGGCCCTGTCCCTGGTCAGCCTTTCCCTTATTCGGACCATGAAGCACTGAGCTCTGAGATGGTGCTTTGTCCCACAGAAACAGGGAAAGGAGATTCAAACCAGGAGAAGGACTGTACTGCAGGTATATGTATTTCATTTTTCCTGCATATGCAGTACTGTGAACCTAGGCACATAGAAAACCATGTGTCATGGAAATGGGTGTGTTTTTGCATGTAAAACACTATGTAGCATGAGAATACATGTTAATAAACATATAACAAAATGAAATAAAAAAGTTATTATTTTCAGTAAAGTGATTTGTAGATGAACAAGGAAAGAGTTCAATGAACTTTGACATAGGCAAAATCACTACTTCCATCCATCAGTCCATTATCACACCCACTTAATCCTTATCAGGTTCGCGGTTAGTCCCCAACCCCCAAACTGGGTTCAGGGCAGGGCATTACACTATTCAACTAAGCCCAGGACAGGGTGTCAATCTATCACTGGGTGAAAATCACTTCTTATTGCATGTTATTTGTATTTATGTGAATATTACTTACTATTAGGGCTGTCGAAGTTAATGCAGTAATAATGCATTAAAGCAATTTCAAATTAACGCAATTTAAAAAAATTGTGCCGTTAACGCAAAAATCTGGCCCTGCAAGTCGTCATCCACCGACGTGATTTTGGTAGCTTGGTGTGGGGTGTGTGTGTATATAATATACATACACTTCTCAGGTAATTAACAAACAAACCTTCTAAATATTCCGTTTTTATTGGTAACAGAGCTTAAAATTTTACTCTGCCCCAAATATTACTAAAAAAATCTCTTCAAACATTGACTTGACTAAACTAAAATATATTTTTCAAGTTTTGAATTGCAGAATCTGAACTGAACCCAACCCAAATACAGTATTGTGTATAAACTGATAACTACACTTTTCTTTCACAATTAATTGATGAATGAATGTAACAAATTAATTGATTTTGTAAATAATCATTAATTGCATCCAGTAAAGTTTTTTCATAATAGCCCTCCTAAAATCTGTACATTTGTGTGTCTGTTTTCTCTATGATTATTATTTTTAGGTAAGCTTTCTGAGCTGGTGAATATTGTAACTGAGGCTCGCACTGAAGTGAAGGTGGGCTTGCACTGCGCTGAGCAAATGCGCTACACAGCTGCTCGTACAGGGATCATGGGCTTGGCCCTGCTTCTACTAGAGTTGGCCATTGCAGCTGTCCCTTGCTTTGCCTTGGGAACCGAACAACCATTTCCCAAAGCTTCCTTCTACCTTCTGGGGGCGCTGTGTTTCACTATCCTTTTCTCTACTCTGCTGCTTTACATCTTTTATGGCATGGAGGTAAAGGCCCTACAAGGAGCAGAGGACCAGATGAGGCTTGCAGTAGGTAGCCTTCAAGAACGTCTGAAGGAGTTCACCAAGGATGGATATGAGGACCGTTCACAAAGAGAACCTGACTCCACTCTAGAAGCAGATGAATGAACAACTGAATATGACCGGGTGCTGTGAGCACAGCTGAACCACTTGAATAATAGTTGTGAGTTTCTTTGCTTATTGCCAGACATAGTATGTCTGCTTTGTAGGCTTGATGAGAGTCCACTGGGTCTTGTTTTGTCTCTTTTTCACAGTATATGTAATGAATAGTTCTCATACAGGGTTTGTGCAAAATAACACCACATGAAACTTATTGGTCTTTTGACCAGGTATGCCAACTATATACTTGTAATTTTTAGATTTAAAAAATAACGACTGTAGGTCATCTGTTAATCATTCATTTCGAAATATGTCCATTAGTGGAAACAGGTCATCAAAGGACCACCATTAGCCAGATATTTTGTGGCAAACCAGTATGGCTGTAATCTTATCTGCAAAGGGCTGATATGACTGTAGGGTTTCATTCCAGAAAAGTACACATCATCAATTGTTTGTTTGAAGCCTATACAAGTAGATTCCAAGAAAACCTGCAACCTGTTGATTGTACATCCTTGCTCTCTCCCCCTTATTAGTTGTCTGCTCCTGGCTACAGGCCAAACGGCCAGTGAGTGAATATTTCATGTGGTATTTCCATTATTTTACACACACCCTGTATACATTACACATACAGTGTTCTGACCGTATTTGTCTCTTTTTTTCTATCTGTAAGTGCATCTCTTTAGTTGAAATCTATGCTAAGACAAACCAATTTACTCCTTGTGGATGGGCTGATTTCTGTCTTAAGGAATTTGGTTGGACCAATCACATCACTGAATCACAAATCACAAAGGGAGAACAATGAAGAAGGCTGAAAGAAAGCAGAACTGAAATGTAAGCAATATGACTGTGTAAGCTAAAGTACTGTACATTTCCATGCAGCTTTAGAAGTATGGACCAGTATGAAATATTCTCCCTATTTACGGTTTGTTCACTTCATTGCTTTTAAACATTAAGCCTGTAACAGTATGCTATTATTGCATAAAAAATAGAATTTGAAATTGTATCTTGGGAGAAATGGCTTGATTATTGATATATGTGTATGTATATGTGATATACAGTATATCACTTATACATCTTACTGGAGCATTATGTATTGTTACAGGCCTAGTGGAAAACACGTCTATTTATAAGGATATAACTCCTTATAAATTTTAACCTGACTGATCTGAAACCTGCTGGGCAGGTAATCCAAATGGGGTTAACCACTTGGTTCCTCATCGATAGCTTATTGTTCTCCTAATTTCAAATGTTCCCAGCCTGCCACCTATTTATGTGTCCTACACTTTGTTTTAACATGAGTAATATTAACAGTGAGTATGTACTGTTCTGTAATACCATCTCCTTTGCACTCTCTACTGTAGTCTTGCACTCCCAACTAATACCTTTTTTATTTTTCAGTATTTACTGTACACATAAGCATTACAAGTATTGTGTGAAGAAGCAGGTTTTGCAGTATTTTAAAATGAATGTAGTAGGCATTAGACAGCAGTAGTCTGGTGTATCTACTTTTGTATAACACATACCACTCAGTGGAAATATACTGTATGCTATGAATGTTACCATATACACTTCAGTTATTTACTATTTTACCACATCAGAGGCATTAGAAGAAATAAATTATGCATTTTGTAATTGAAGAACTGATTGTTTGTCTTCAATGTTTGTTTGTAAATCTGTTGTTGATTTTAGTGCTGTAAGACAAGTATTTGTCTTCATATAGGAACAGAAACAGATTTCACTTTATTGTGTTCCAAACTGAAATAACTAATTCTAGAAGCCAGTCTCAAGACACTCCCGGAACTGTAATGAAGCACTCTTACCACAAGGGTGCAGTGCCAGGTAGCGAGATTGTTTTTGAGGCTCTCCTGTTAATGAAAACATAGTCATGATTAACAGATTAACAAATTAAAGATTTAACAGAGTTCAATACAGTAAACACGTCACTGATATAGAATACAAAAGAATTGAATAGAATTTCAATTTAATGCATTTCTAAATAATGCAAAGTAAACAAAATTATTGAAGCTGTTACTTTTACAAATGAGGAGATCAAGTTCACTTGAAACGAGAGTTACGTTTTGGAAAATAAAAAGTTAAAAGAAGAAGAAACCATCACCAAGATGAAAGGATGCAAACAGGAATCATATATATATATATATATATATATATATATATATATATATATATATATATATATATATATATATTAAGAAACCTAAATACTGTAGTGTATGACAATAATGTCTGTAGAAACATCCAGAAGGTTGTCAGGAGACTAAATAGACTTAATAAAAATACTATATGTACTAAATTCAATAAAATTACAAAAATAAAAAATACTAAATTAACTTTAGACATTGTAACTGTTGACCAAGATTTACACTATTCAGTTCAGTGATTATAGAGTAGTTATTATTATTATATTATTATTAGTGTCAATAACATTGTAATATACAATTTTGATCTTGTTATTGCTGATATTGCTGTATAATAATTGCTGTTATTAAAGATTTTTTTTCTCTATTCATTTGTGTATAAATAGAAGTGTTATTGAACCATACTTTTGTCACTGAATACACAGATACATCCTACTGATGGTAATTATACCTATTATTTTGTATAATGCTATGTATAATTACACCTACAGCAGTAATTTAATCGTTTAATACAATGTGTAAATTGAGAGGAAGCTCTTGGTTCCCACACACATTGCTGATGAGGACTGGATGTGAGACTTGGCTGAATTAAGGTCTTATATGTGTCATTAACATGTCCTAACAGCGACTAGCTCTTGATACATGATTAGCATGGTGGGACCTGCCCATGCACATTGCTGTAGTGCTGTCTTGCCCATGGGTGTGGTGGAGTTTTCTGTCTGAACGCTGAGATGTTTTGTCTCCGGGATTTGTTGATCTTTAGAGTTTCCCTGCCCAGGGCTGCTTTTGGAGAATCTTATTGTAGCAAAAGATTATTCACTTTTCAGATTATTCAGTATCTTTATGTGAGACAGAATAATTAATAGATAATTCAATTAATAAATAATCCAATAACTTATACATGCACAAATGAATGATGAAGGTTCAAAACACAGACAAGAAGGTTTTATCATTTCATGTAGAAATTAAAAGGTTGTTTATTCATAGAAACAGTATGTTACAGAAGGTCATATCCTCAGTGGTGTTGGTTGAATATTTTAGTGTTTGAAGGAGCCAGTTTGTATTTGTTTCCACAAGTACCTGAACAAGCCCCACCTCTGCCTGTAAGACTGCTAGTTCTGAGAATTAAATATATAAAATATATTATATTACATAGTTGTACTACTACTACTACTACTACTACTACTAATAATAATAATAATAATATAAATGTTTTTTATAATAATGATGTCCTTATCAGGTGAAGTTTCCATGTTCTACTCATGTCTGTTTTGTTTTTCTTTCGGGTTCTCTCCTCCCACAGTACAAAAACATGGATGTCAGGTGAAGTGGGTACTCTAAATTGTCCTGGTGTGAGTGTGCCCTGCCCTGGACTCAGTTCAGACAGTGTGATGCCCTGCCCAGGAGGGCAGAAGGGGTAGGAGACTCACATATATGCGCTACAGGCACAGCAGGGCGGGGTTTCCGGAACACAGGTGGAGTTTAATAAACAGGGTGTGGGAGGTCACGTGGGCGCGAGCTCTCTGGGAGTTGGCAGGCTAGTCAGGTTTACTTCAGGTTCCCATATCACACGCAGAGCTTTTCGTTTCCTTCAGCTGCGCCGTCCTCGCCTGCCTCTTCATGAGAAACGACTCTGTCTACTCCAAAATGACCCTCGAACCTTTACGGTCAGCTCTGTCTATCGGAGAGGTGGGGGAGACGTCTCTGGCTTTGCCCTCAGACCGCAGTGCTCGCTCGGCTCAGCAGAGAGTCTTGGAGCAAGTGTCCACCATGAAGAGGAGCAAGAGCAAATACAGCAGCAGCAGCAGAGCAGGAGGAACAGGAACACTTCCTCCCACCAGTGAGTTTACCTTCTGCTCAGCTACCTGTCCCTTCTTATCTTAACTTCTCAGTCTTACTGTCCTCCATAGAAGTTCACTAGTATACTGTATACATTTTGGCTTTAGTGTTGCTATGTTTTCCTAAAGCTGCAGACTGTGCTATATATATATA